>MJUU01069346.1:4188-17089 GCA_002080025.1 Modiolus philippinarum | reverse complement strand
GCCGAATGGCTGCCAGGTATACCCCCCGCTAATTGAACCCTGAATCAATATGGCAAGTGTATATTTAAGTGTGTGTGGACACATTACAGTTGTGGACACAGACAAAATGATATACCTCCCCCTTTTTTCCTGAAAATATTACAAGACAAATTATCTCCCTTTCAAAATTTCAGACAGCAACCATATTACTTTATGCACTGTATAAAAACTGTCTGATGGGTTTAGAGAAACTGCGCAATTCTGTGTAAAATTTATATAAACTGATAGGCTTGGAAAAACTTTGCAATTCTGCTCACACTATATAAAAACTGTCTGATGGTTATAGAGAAACTGTGCAATTCTGCGCACACTATATAATCTGTCTGATGGCTTTAAAGAAACTGTGAAATTCTGCGCACACTATATGAAAAATGTCTTATGGCTTTAGAGAAACTGTGCAATTCTGTGCACAGTATATAAAAATTGTCTGATGGCTTTAGAGAAACTGCGCAATTCTGCGCTCAATGTATATAATCTGTCTGATGGCTTTAGAGAAATTGTTGGTACAAACAAAATTTTCTGCGAGAACCCCCCCCCCCCTTTTCAGGTTAAATGGTCGGTCCCTAAATATAAAATACTGCTGAGTAGACGTTAAATAATAACTTATCACTCAATCACGAAGTGCCAAAGGAGCTGTGACTATTATGCTTCCCCATAACGCTATGACTCTTGCAGCATATATTAAGGAGGAACTAAAATTTCATTGTAGTTACGGCTTAAATATCATCCGTTTTCGAAAAAAAACTTGCAAGCGTGTTTTGATATTATCAAAAAGTTATCAATTATTTTATAAAATGGTCATCAAAAATTCCCTTCTTGCGGCCTTGGGTAATTGTTCTACCACGTATTAACTTTTCCATACGCCTACTTGTTTAACGGAGTTTATTCCAAAATACTGAAAAAATAAATCAAAACTTTGGAAAAAAATTACATTTGGATTGGAGTTTTGGATAAATTACAGTAAATAAAAACTATTGACCGTGATGAGGAGTCTTCTGTGATCATAAAAATCATGTGATGATATGATAATGGCACTGAATCTTTGCTACTTTATCTTTTTCTTTTTTTTTTTTGGAAACATTAATTATCAAAAGAACATTGGAATTCCTATGGGTTTGAACTAAACTAATTGCGAATAAAATCCAATACAGGTAGACTACTAACTCAATGACCACTATCTACCTGTATTGGGTTTATTGGGAAACGGGAGAGAGAAAGGGGAGGTTTGGGTACCCATAAACCGGTTTAACCCTACCACTGGTCTTTGCTAGTGTCGATACCAGATCCGGCTATCCCTAGTTCCTATCGTTATTTATGTCTCTTGTTTTCATTATTGTTTTTCCAGCGCAGTTTGCTTGTAAATTGTGGCATGTGGTTGTAGTTCCCAGCCATTGTGGATGTTTACTGTTATCCTGTTTTTTAACTACACAATTAAGAAGTAGGAGAGTAGGATAAAGTGCTACGTAAGAGTGATTCAAGATTTTCAAAGCAAGTATAATTCATCGAGCGAACATTCAGAGGATATCTTCAGTTATTTATCAGTTGATTTCCCCACATTTAATTTTCCTTTACAAATTTTCTTTTTGTGGTGTGCAAAAATTATGTCCCATTTAGTTGCTAGCTTGTAAATAATAAAACAAAACTATATTGAAAAATGGCATGAACAAGCAATTTCTCTCAAGGATGGAAACTTACAACTTACCTTTTAATTAAATCTAATTTTTCGAAAATTATTTGTCTATTGTAAGAAATTTTGAGCAAAGGGTTTAGAATTTCTGCACATAAATTACAAATAAAAGCCGGTAGATATCAGGGTACTCTCCGACAAAACAGACTCTGCTGCAGATGCACTTTAGGTCATGTTGAAGATGAAGTTCATTTTTTACTAAAGTGCAACAGACATTTAACATTAAGAAATGATCTCTTCTCATGTGTGTTATCAGTATGCTCAAATTTTAACATTTTAAATGACAATGACAAAATAATATGGATTTTCAATTGTGAAGATCCTAAAATAGCTATGTGTATTTTTCTGTTGAAAGCTGGTATCTGAACACCCAGTGTGCAATAGGTAGTATGATTTCCTTTTTCTCTAGCCTATATTGTATATGTTTTATTTTAGAGTCCCTGTTTGCGCTACACTATGTATGAGATTGTTATTATCTTGTAAATAATAACTATGGCACCGTCCCTTGATGCTTGTTGTTGTGCTTACATAATTTGATTTTTTTGTTGTTGTTGTTGTTGTTTTGTATTGTTTTGTTTTTTTGTTTTTTGTTGTTCTTTTTTGTTTTTGGACAGCTTGCATTAAGTATGAGCAGGTTTATTCCTTGTGGCACCCGGTCCCTTGATACTTTCTGCAGGTTGTCTATATTCCCTCAAGATTGTAGTGATTTTGGTTAATACTGTGTGGCCTGCACTAAGTATAAGCAGGTATTTTCTCCTTATGGCATCGTCCCTTGATACTTTTTGCAGGCTATTAAACTGTCGGACCCCTTGTTCTCTCTTTTTTTTAACTATTATATGCCACAGGTTTTAGATGGTTGGATATAAATTATATGGCACCGTCCATTACTATATCTTTATTTCTTTTAACTTGTTGCTGTTATCATGCTAGATGTATATTATTAATATTACTCAATTTTTCATAGTATGAAGTGCATCTGCGGTAGACGTGCAAATATATGCCTTTATTTATTGTTTTTTTTTCTTATTACTAATTGTTATTTATTGTCTATGCTGTTTTCTGCAATATTGTACTTGTACCAATCATAAATGTATGATGTATCATGCCCTCCTGGGGCCCTTATTTGGTAATAAAATATTCTGATTCTGTAAAATAGTTTTAAATTACACTTTGTACTTTATAACAAAGATTTATGTATGAGATACATCATTTAAACGTAATGGAAGTTTTCAACCGTAGAAGACTGTCTCAGAGTTATCCCTTATGAAAGCAGGGTCGAAAGGGCATTTTTAAAAGCCGACATGTCTATTTATACAGCCGTCACAATAAAGAATGCACAGGTAAATGCAATTGTTTACGTAATCATGGTAATACAGGAGTGTTTCCATTAAGTCAACTCCTTGCAAAATCGATGAAAGGGACGGATGTTATGTAACAAACCCTACTAATTTTGTTATTCTTTCAAATATTTTCTGAATTGTGATCTACATTTTTAAAGCTATATATAGATGTTAAACTCGGTGCAAAAAAGACAAAATTAATGAATTAAACGGTTATTTTTAGGGGCCTAGCTAACAAAACAAGATTTGTTTAAAAGAATACCCAAGACGGTCAAATTTAGAAAATTCGCGTACAATCGAAGAATTTTTCAGAAATTAAAACTATCTTTTACTGGATAACCTTTATATTATGAAATTATAAAGTCCTAGGGACAATAACTTATTCAAAAATGAAGGAATCATGTCGAAGCTCTCACTTTATTTGTAATCGAATGGAAATGATTCAGTATCTTACACATATCATCACATGCCAATATTGTAAAAAGTAGCAGATATGAGTACTTGCTTTTTTCCTTGTTTAGGCACGAACCATTTGATTTTGCAGTCGGCTAGAATTTTTTGCCAAAAAATCTGGCCCCGATTTCCCGATTTTTGCCTCCCAAATTCCCAGACCAGCACTTGGTTAAGAAATTATCTGACCCTAACCTTGTCCATTAGCCTGGCTCAACAAAATTTCCAAGCATAGTGTATATAATAATCCGGCTCTGGTGAAAATTCCAGCTCAAGTCCCTTCCCCCGGAAAATCAAATGGTCCGTGTCTTACCGTGGCAACAAATGAACTTAAGACCGGAAATTAAACATATCGTTAACAATTTTTTACCCTTATTTCGGTTTATTCACATCATGTGTAAGGGTTGCATGGGGTGTTGAAATATCACATTTGTTAATAGATAAACTATTCTCACATTTCTGTACGTGTGTGACACAAGAATCCAGTGTGAGATACCGATGTGAGATTCATGTATCTCACATCACATGACCACCCTTGACGGAACAATGCAGACAACATTGAAACGTCAGAAAAAATACAACGTTCCCGGAATGGTGTGGCAACGTCGAATTTTTACACCGCTTCATTTTAGAAACCCATGAATAACTACGCTTTTGATTCTAGTTCAGAGTTTTGTACTTTAAGTACAAAACCAAAACACATGCGATCTTTTCAAATATGCAATTTCTTTTTGCTACGTTGACTAGTTTCGGAGAATTGATTTTCGTGTTATTGCGGCCATGATTATTTTTTCTAATTTTTGGCAGAGAAATGTGAGAAAAATAATCAGTCATGGTCTCAAATGTGAGACTGGATAATTCCACTCTCGGATTCACATTTTCTATCATCAGAAACTCGTTTCTGCCTGGAAAATGTGAACCCTCGGGACGGATGGAATGCACCTTCCATAATTTCTCCCGTCTGGTGTCACCACTGCACTATCAGGTTTTGTTCTATGACGTCGTGATTCCGGGAAAATTCACGCACAAGGAACAATTTTTGAGCATGCGTGAAATACCAGTTTTCCCGCGATTTACTTGATAGTGAAGCAGCGACACCATCCGGGAAAAGCACGAAGGTGAAATCCATTGTCCTGTCTCACAATATAGTCTTTTTACTGATTTTTTTTTTTCAAACTTCAATAACATTTTTTATACCCTATAATAATTAAAACCAGATTTTTCAAGTAAGTGCACTGATGGAGGGACATATACGTCGTTTAATTGGAAAATTTTAAGTTTTTTTTTATTCAGTACGTATTTTTTTATTGCTTTGATCTTTTTTTCTTCTTCAATATTGTTTTGTTTTGTCAATACGTCATTATTACAGGACGAGCACGTGACGTCATAATTTTGTGACGTCATGTTCAAAGATTTTCTGTAGATAACAGAATTATAACCGGAGATATTCTGTATGCCACTATACTATCAAACGTGAATACACCGTCCCACAAATATCACAAAATAACAGAAAATTAACATGCACAACAAATTCATAAAGAATTTAGAAATTAATTTAATGCTACATTCTTCATGAATTTGATGTGGATGTTCCGCGAATGGAATGGGATATCCAGAAGTTCTAACCTCAAAGTTGGAAAAGACCCAGGGGCGTTTTTTATGAATCTTATAGACGAAATGAGAAATTGATTAAAAATGGGGTAATAACAAAATTACCGAACATAGTGGTCAAGAGTAAATATATATATATCAGGACGAAACCACCGGCAAAAATGTCGACCGCAATGTTCCTGACGTGGTACAGGCATTTCAAAAGAAATAGTTGGTTAAACTGGTTTTATGCCTAGCCATTAATAAAACTAAAGATTACAAGAAGTATATGAAAATTTTCGAGCAATTATTTATTTTAATGCGTGCCAAATAGTTTATAAGGACGTTAACTCTAGTATCGAAAAAATAAAGAGTGTAAATATGGTAAAAAAAGTATAAAAAAATAAATGCATTAAAGCATGAAAAACGAATGCACTCCATAGAAAGGAATCGGCAAAATGTATTACTTGCAAAGTTGGTGTAATTTGAAGCAGGGTACATTTCAAAATGACAAGCAACAAATGTTATTGAGAGCGAAAGAACATATTTTTTTTTTCTTTTTTATCCCCAAACTTAGCGAAAGCTGGAGGATTATGTAATGCAGTCCGTCCGTATGTACGTACGTGGGAATGTAATGCTCCCTGATAGCTCCGGAGCTACAAGAGACACAAGTTTAAAACTTGGCACCATACTAGACTATGATCTGAAGTAATGCACTGTGGGTTCAGAATTTCTGTCAAACACCTTAGGGGCAAATTATGGGCGAAAACGAATTTTTGCGATATCAAATAATTGAAGAAATTCTCCAAGGCCATTTGTGCTATACAGTTGAAACACAGGAATCGACTCACATAATATGTAGCAACTTCACAAAGGGTGTTTTGCATGAGCCCCATCAGGTCATGGCCGCTAGGGGGTCCAAAACGAATACATCGATTCAGCTTGAACTCCTCTTATACCTTTAATCGCAGAAACCTTGTCATAAGGGTATAAGTAGCACTATAAAAGTTGTCTGTGCCGAAGATTTCGGAATTTTGAAATTTCCCATCAGAACCGAAAAATGAGCGAAATTGCATTTCGAGTTATCCAGTAATTAGCGACACTTTCTGAAGTATTCATGTTTGAAAGCTGAAATTTGGTATAGAAGTTGTATTATATGTATCTTGTTTATTATTTATAACGGAACTTTTGGTATGACCCCTGTGGGCATGCCTTAAGGGGCCAAAAATGTATAACAATAAGTACTCAGCATACGACTGGAACTGGAGTGTATAATTTTTATTTTGTGATAAATAATGTCATGAGGAATAACTGAAATTGCTCTTTTGATCCGTATAAAGCTTTTAAAATTTTGACTTCGGCGCCAAATTTGGTAAATTTCCTGAAAATGTCGAAGACTAATAATATTTGAAATTCCAACATGAAGTTTTATAATTAGGCAACTTTTCAATGTCACCAGCTTGTATGAACACTAGGATTTCAAACATACTGAAACTCTCAAAGCCCAATTACTTTTTGAAATTCGTACAACTGTTCAAGACAGGGTTTTTTTTTCTTTTTTTTTTGTCTTCCGGACACTGTTTGGCAAACATATCTTTTTCAGTTCCTTGCAGGAAAAAGGATGATGATTTTCAACAGTCGGGTTGCAATAATTGGGTTTCTAATTTTGGTAAATTTCCTGAAACTCTCAAAAACCATTTCTTTTAGGGAATTCTAAGAAGCAACCCTATCTTTTTCAATTTTTTACTGTAATGAAAAAAGAGTGAATAACAGGAAACATCTACAATGACTGAAAATTACAATTACATGCTACAATTTGCCAGTGAAAAACACATGAAAAACAAATAAGACAAAAGACAAACGTGAACAACGACAGGAACTCGGGACAACAGGACTTGGTACCGGCACTAGCAAAAGCCAGCGGTAGGGTTAAAGCGGTTAACGGGTACCCCCCTTTTATCTGTCCCGTTTTCCTATAGTATTATAAGCATACGAATAAAAACCAAAACAGGTAGACTACTAATATTGAAAGGAGAGAAAAAAAAACAATACGTTATTTTGAAAGATTGGTCAAAGGGTGCTCACCGCTAATCTGCTGGCTAGATAAAGGAGCCTAGTCTGCTAGAGAAGACTCCTTGCTTTTTGTTAGATCAAATGAACTGCAAGACAGAAAATCTAAAAGACCATTTGATAAGTTGGCCCAATTTGGATTTAATCAAATTATGTGGAAGGGTTATATAAGGTGTAGAAAAATCATAACTATCGATGGATCAGACTGGATTTGGAATTGATTGTAGTTTATCTAAAACTTCAATAGAATTTTTACACTCGAAAAGTAATTTACACCAGAGTTTTGATAAGTTTTTTCACAGTATTTTATAGCAAACTCCTTAATGCAAGTAAGTGAACTAGATAAATGCATGGATAAATTAGTAGTAGAACACTAGGTAGATGCCGAAATGAAACGATGTTTGAAGGGATTTTTTTAAGCTTATAGGAACCCAGTACATGGTCGCCAAGGTGTTATCTTAAGGTGGAACTTTAAATAATAATAATAATTATTATGTTTATTCAGGCAATATCAAGTTACATACATACAACACATAATATATCAGTTTAACAATAACAAAACTGAAAGCACTAGATAAGATACAAGCATTTAAGATTATTATAAATATTTAATACTAAAACCATAAAAATTAAAGTCAAATTTAAAAGGACTTGAAATGCAAACTTGACAGCCCAGGATAGCCCATAAAAACCACCAGAGGTAACTTATTTCTAACGGGGTCCTTATANTTTGGAGAGGGGGGTCAAATTTTTAAATTTTTTTTATCACTTTTTTCTGTGTAACTCTTTCCCCTTCGGTGTACTTCAGGGTAATTTTTTTTAGGGTGGGGTGAAGGTGCTAAAGCTTTTTTGTTATTCTATATAAACCTATACTGGTTATGCATATCCCTTGGGCGCGGCAAGGCGGCGGCCACGGGATATGCATAACCTATAACTACTAATGTGTTATGGGTTTTCAATTTTTTTTTAATTACTTTTGGCTTACCATGGTAAACGGTTGTCATTGTTTTGCATTTATAGGGTAACATTTATCAAGCTATTCTATCCAATGGTACTTTTAACAAACTTGCAGTCTTATCACAAGCTTTACATAGTCATTCTAGACTGCTGAATGCACCAACATACACGCCATGACAGCACCTGCCTGTAGCATCAGTCAACATTTGAAAGCTTAAGCATTAAAGAATTTGTTTTCTTCAAAGATTTCTCTACAATATCAAATGAAACATTCCGGAACATTTTTATAACCATTCTGTATTGTCAGATGCATTTGAAATCTGGACATGTATGTAACTAGAAACTGAAGTTGAAAGCGGGGTATTTCTAGTAATAAAAGAAGATGCTCATAGATACCTTGTTAAAACGTTTCTTTCTTCTCACGAACTTCAAAGCCAATGTACAGCCACTTCATATTTAGAGAACAACTTCAGAATTGCAGACACTATTAATGTTGCACCAGTCTTGCTATTTTCTGTTTGAAAAGCGCGGTTATTTTTTTTTTATATTTATAACCTTATAAATGTTTTAATTTGGTTGATACCTAGTTTGAAAATTAAGATTATCATCCAACGTTCTTCAGTCTGGTCTTAACAAAAATGGGCGAAGTTTATCTTTTTATTAATGTTAAGTGATAAAGGGTATAAAACTATTAAGTAAAAATCTATTTTAGTCGTTGATATGATAATTTAGGATTTTCATAATGGCCATATAACGAAAATGTGTTGCATCCAGCCATTTTTACCTACACTATTGGCATCCACCCAGTATTGATTTAGTCCTTATTTTCTTCAATATCAGAATATTTTTCCTTTATATTTCATGAATTATAAGTCAAATGTTTCAAATACATATAAAAGAAACCATATTTACTTACTTGTTAGTGTCCCAAGTCTTTATTTCAGTTTGTTCGGTTTTAAATTTCATGCACGGACGATGTTTGACACGATTTGTGGACGAATTCACCACCGATTTAAATGTAAAGTTTATTTTATCTTTTCCACATGACACACGACCAAAGAATGGACATTTATTTTAGAACTCTAAAGCATTAATAAATAAAATAATTTGATTTTTTTAAGGTCAAACGATCTCAACGCCAACCACTTTTGACTTATTTTTTCACATCCATCCAAAACTAAAACTAGACATTATACCCTGTGATAAGGCGGAATTTTTTTTCAAGCCTTGATTGATAAGGCGATCACGGAGATGACTGTCTAATGAGAAAGTCTGTATAATTTGTGCTAGCTCTCGCGTAACGAACGAATCAACTGTGAAACAAACAATCCGTAAGCAGGGAAATTAATAATTTTGAAATTAAAATCGTCCCTTTTGTCGTAAATTTTAGTACTGAGATGACCATTTTCGTCTTAATTTTTAGACAATCACGACACATGATAAAAATCTCGTGTCAAAACCTTTCATCCTCCTCGAGATTTTACTTCGTACGAGATTTAATCGCGTTAACTCCTTATCTCAATGTAATGTAATTATTTAATTAAGCAATCAAAACACGAGATGAAAATCTCGTGTCAAATCCTTTCAGTTCTGTCAAGATTTCGCTTCTTACGAGATTTCATTTAGTTAAACCCGACTTTCCCCGCGATTTAATTTTAAATTTTCACCTCTTGCAAAATTTTTCAATTCGGACAAAATATAGTTTCTTTCGGGATTTCATTTACAGTTGTGTGCTAAGTAGCCTATCTGGATAACCCTGAGCATCGCCCAAGTTGGCACTCCATGGCGGGTAGGGAGCATATATATAATATATGATATAATTTTTGTTAAGAATACCGCTTAAGTGCACGCTAGGGGCCTTCTTGATCTCGCTTGAGGGGGTAAATATTGTTCACCTCTAGTTGAAGACCTTCAGGCGACATCAAGATGTAGAGAGGAATAAAAGCCCTGTCCTTGATAAACTGGAGTTTTCTATGTATTGTGCGTTTTTGTCACATGTACATTCACTCCATATCCTTTCATTTTTCCTATTTACTATGGCTTCAAGTAAATTTGGATAATACGCGTCGTATTCATGGGAAATCCAAATTAATTCAAATATAAAAGGTTCGCCAACCTCATTTAGTGGTGTCACAAATCTTATTCACATATGCAAATTAGCATGTTTGGTTGGCAAAGTCGAAGTGAGACCACAATTTAACAAAATGTAAAAGAATATTTGGTCTTTGAACTTTCATTTCGATTTTAACGAGATTTCAACACGTAAAACCCTCTATCCCGATCGAAATTGTTTGTCTTTCACCGAGATGTAAGAATACATTGCCTAAATTTTCACCTCGTAATCCTGAACGGACATGCCGGAATGACTAGTTTCAAGTAAAGTTCGGTTCATACGTGTCCGGTGCATCGAAAATTCAAATTCTTTTGAAATATTCCTTGTCAATAAAATATCATCTTACTATTATGACCCTTTTTTTAACAAAAAGATAGCTTTGGTACAAAAGATGAATAAATCTTTTTTTTCAGTCTCGTGTTCATGAAACTTCCACTCTTTTTTTTATAACAACAAAGGTGATTTGGTAATATTGACTTATAAAATTTTTCAGGAAACTGAATTCCCTTAGTTCGCATTTTATTGATAATAATGTTCCGGGTTATATAAATACTCTCATTTAAATTTCATTTGGTAAAAAGCAAGTAAATTAAATGTGCAGGGTGTAAAGTTTCCTTATTTTAAGCTTTATAAGTATTATGTACTAAATTAAATGTGCAGGGTATATAAATTCAGATGCTTAAATACGGACTACAATGTATGACAAATGCTGGGTATATTACAAGAATTTTTCGTGGTGTTCTGTAAAAGTGGCCCTAACGTGCAGGACATGTTTTATTTTGAAGAGGGGATATAGGAGGACTGAGAAAAAAATCGGTCTAGATGGGAAGTGGGTGGGGGTGGGTGCACGGAAAGTGATTTCAGCCTAAGGCCTATGTATATTCCCTTATAATTTTATACTTTATTTGGCATACTATATCAAATGCTTCGGGTAAAAAAAATCTTATTCAAAACGTTTTTTTTTTGTTTTTATTTTGTGTTTTTTTTGGGGGGGATAGAGGCTAAACTATATACAGTCCCTGGACCAGTCAACATTCCCATTTTTGCGATCCGTCACGAGTCATCGATCCGTCACCGATCAGTCATGATTCAAAAGGCATCCGTCAGATCATTCATCAGTCAGCATTCATCCGTCAGGAGTCACCGTTCCTAAGCCACAGGTTGTTTGTACTCGTCATCCGTCATCCGTCACTGTTCAGCATTCAGCCAATCCGATTGCATTAGTCATCCGTCACCCGTCATTTTTGATTTCAATTCAGGTTAATTAAAATATAGGAATGCTAGTGTTTTTGTCATGTCTTTGTAGTGATAATACATTGGCGTGCGAATGCCGAGAGAAAAAGACAAAAATATGGCACATAGAATAAAAATTAATCAATTTTTCTAAATTATACTTTGAAATTCTATTTCAATAAAAAAAAATCTGTGAATTCTTACCCGTAAATTTAATGACACTTTAAACGAGAAATGAAATGAATATTTGGCAGATTTATTAGTAATTTTTATCACATTTTTTTTTTTTTTTTCATTTTTATGTAATTTTTAACACAATAATGTGTAAAAGGAAAGTTTTGCACTGAACGGTATATATATAATGACTAAAATGAAGATTCATAAGTAATTTTTTATCCCATTTTTTCATTGTCATTGAATTTTGAACAAAATAATGTGTAAAAGGAAAATTTAGACTTGACCGGTATATATTTAATGACTAAAATGAAGATTTATCAGTAATTCTTTTATCATATTTTTCACTTTCATGGAATTTTGAACAAAATAATGTGTAAAAGGAAATTTTCGCACTGACCAGTATATATATTAAAACTGAAATGAAGATTCATCAGTAATTTTTTTTATCCCATTTTTCATTTTCATGGAATTTTGAACAAAATATGTTTAAAAGGAAAGTTTTGCACTGACCGGTATATATTTTATGACTAAAATGAAGATTTATCAGTTATTTTTTTATCACATTTTTTTTCATGTTCATGGAATTTTTAGCAAAATAATGTGTAAAAGGAAAGTTTCGCACTGACCGGTGTCTATGTATTGACTAAAATGAAGATTCATAAGTACTTTTTTATCCCATTTTTTCATTTTCATGGAATTTTTAGCAAAATAATGTGTAAAAGGAAAGTTTTGCACTGACCGGTGTCTATGTATTGACTAAAATGAAGATTCATAAGTACTTTTTATCACATTTTTTCATTTTCATGGAATTTTTTTAGCAAAAAAATGTGTAAAAGGAAAGTTTCGCACTGACCGGTGTCTATGTATTGACTAAAATGAAGATTCAAAAGTAATTTTTGATCCCATTTTTTCATTTTCATGGAATTTTGAACAAAATAATGTGTAAAAGGAAAGTTTTGCACTGACCGGTATATATTTAATGACTAAAATGAAGATTTATCAGTAATTTTTTTATCACATTTTTTCATTTTCATGGAATTTTTAGCAAAATAATGTGCAAAAGGAAAGTTTTGCACTGACCGGTGACTATGTATTCACTAAAATGAAGATTCATAAGTACTTTTTTATCCCATTTTTTTCATTTTCATGGAATTTTGAACTAAATAATGTGTAAAAGGAAAGTTTCGCACTGACCGGTATATACTTAATGACTAAAATGAAGATTTATCAGTAATTTTTTTATCA
>MJUU01069345.1:0-14678 GCA_002080025.1 Modiolus philippinarum | reverse complement strand
TTTTTTTATGTACTCCTAAAATAAACTTGCAAAATTTTATATGCAGTTTGTCACAGAATAAATGATTATAAATTTTATCAATTGCGCATGCATCTCCTCTAAATTTAGCTGTAAATGGATTAAAGTATCCCCATATTTCTGCACCATAAAGAAGGATTGGTTGAATAGTATGGTCAAAAACATGAATTGAGACTTTTATATTTGGATTAAAAGAGAGAAAATCAGAGCAAAATTTAAAGCAAGCTTTTAAGGCTTTTTGATACAATTCATTCTGAGCCAACGAGAAAGATCCAGAACTTGCAAATTTCAAGCCCAAATATTTAAAAGAAACTACACATTCAATTTCAGAGTTATTGACTGTGAAGGGTTGTTTTAAGTGTCTGCCAGCTTTGTTGAAAATCAAAACTTTAGTCTTTGAAGTATTTATATTCAAACACCAATCTTGACAATATAGATAAAGTTTATCCAACTTAGATTGTAAACCTTTTGCTGACGAAGATAATATTACAATATCATCTGCATACATTAAACAGTGAATCGGGTGATTATTAAGATATATAGGGTCTTCACAATCACTGAGATATTTGGGTAAGTCATTTATGAAGAGGTTAGATAGATTGGGACTTAAATTATCTCCCTGTTTTACCCCAAGATTTACGGGGAAAAAAATCAGTGATCCTGTTATTACTGCGAACACAAGATTTGCTCAAAGAATACATGTTTTTAATAATATTATAAAAGTTTGAACCTACACCAATTTGAAGTAATTTCAACTTAATACCAGTATGAATTACTGTATCATAGGCCTTTTGAAAATCAACAAAGCAGGCAAACACTCTCCCATCTTTATCATGGCAATATTTATCAATAATACTTTTCAAAATAAACATATGGTCAGATGTTCTTGCATTTCGAGTAAAGCCAATTTGGCAATTATCAATTATATTATATTTGTTCAAACATTTAGAGAATCTAATATCTAATACTTTGTTGAAAAGTTTACCAAGAGCATTTGTGATTGTGATGCCTCTGTAATTATTATATGTGCAAACATGCATTCACACGCACAAAGTAAATATGCCCTACCTTAATTATGATCCTCATAATGTGCATTTTCTGACACTGAAGAAGTAAATACACGCCTTGGAATGTAGGTCAAGCAAAAGTGTTATAAAATGCTGACCACGTGACATATAGAGGGATTATGAGAAAATGGCACACTATTTCGTCGACATTTCTTTTAATATCAATCGCAAAAATCCCTAAATATGCAAAATGAAAGCGTGATAATTTGAAGAAAACTGCATATTAATAAAATAAAATATATTTTTTTCCAAAACTTGTCGATCTCCAATAACGACGAAATATGTACCATGCATCTCTGTGTTGAATTCTGAGGTCCACGACGGGGATATTTTGCAACGCTAACCATTTTTTTATTATATTAAAGATAATAATTATAACTTTTTTGAGTGACCTCTTGTGCTTGACCTTATTCAATTCGAACATTCCACGTGTTGCCTGATTGTCATAAATCTAGATTAATATTTTGAAAACCTCAATTATGTCCCCTCCAGCACTGCTATATGTTAGTGTTAGCATTTTAAGATTTCAGAATCCCTAGCCTTTGTTTGTAATTCATATTTTTAATTGACGGGATTTGTTTGGTAGCTCGCTTTTGTATATTTTCTATTTTTAAATATCCCAATATCCCAAGACTGCTGCAGCACTCTAAAGGTGTTGTCTCACAAAGGCTTGAAAAAAGGTCGCTAACTATATGATCCGCAACTATAAAAAAAAAATCAGCACAAGGGCCATAAGAGCTACGGTTTCGCAGCTTAGTATGTGGTTGAGTTTAAGCAATGAGACATATCATTTATGTAAATATCAAATTATGGGTTTGGACTTAGAGAATTTTTTTTGATGTTAAAATATGGATAACAGGAAACACTTACAATGGCTGAAATTTATAATTACATGCCACAATTTGCCAAGGAACTACACAGAAAAACCACTTATAAGACAAACGTAGACAACGATAGGAAGTCGGAACAGCCGGACTGGGTACCAGCACTAGCAAAAGACAGAGGTAGGGTTAAACAGTTTATGGGTACTATCTGTCCCGTTTCCCTATATTATAAAAACATACAAATTAAACATGTTAAAAAGCATTAGTTTTCCAGCCGCACCTCTTTTTCTAAACCAATGCAGGTATTGATTTAACATTTCTTGTGAGTATACCTCTTCGAATTTACAGATGAATTTCGTCTTGCGAACTTGGTTCTAATCCACTTAATTTGACAGGGTTATGGACCTTCCAAGAATCAGAAAACTTATGTTTTTACTTTTTTGCTGTTGTAATAAGCAAAGCCTTCTTTCAAAGGTTCATCATTGTTGTATATTACTGCTACGCCCCCCTCATAGGTCACACCTATTTACATATTAATTAACATAAGACCCATAAAAACATAATTTCATCAAATCCTCTGAAAGCACAGAAGAAAAATCTAACCAAACTTTACAAGAATGGTGAATGGAAGGACCTCAATACAGATTGTGCATTCCATACCGAGATAAAGATCTACTATCGGACAACATACTTATTTTAGCACTTTGTCACGTGATAATAGAGACGTTGCGGTGCTTGACGTCTTCCGCTTCGTACTTGTTGTAAATTACGATGTCTTATTTAACAAGTTCCACTAAATATAATGTTGTAAAAAGTCGTATTTTTTTCATTCTATTTTATTATGAAGCTTGAAGTTAAGAACCGCAGTAACATGACTGTAGGATAACACAATATTTTTATGTTTAGAAGTGAACTTCAATTTCGTGGCATTTGCGTCGATTGAACTGGAAAAATCTTTAAAAAAGTGCAAATTAAAATCACGTAATTCAGAACAAATACTCATCTTCACGGGGAAAGTATAATCCCCTTGTGTTACAAAATAGGTAGGCTTTCTGAGACGCATTGACGTTAATGCAATAAACCGGAAATGTGAGTGAACCTGAAAACGCCGGGAACGTCATAAAATATGTTACGTCATTCCGGGAATGAAGGGATCTCGAAAACGACGTATTCCATTAAAAACAGCACGGAACTTATATTTTACATAGGACCCTAATATAAGGGACTATAACCTAGGAAGTTTAGTGCAATCGAAAATAGCAGAATTTCACGTGATGTTTATAAAGTGGCCCAATTCTGTCTTTGGTTATGTTCATGTTAACATGTTTTATTTTGAAGAAAAGACATGTTAGGATTAAGAAAAATTCTGGATGGGAAGATGGGGCGCACGGAAAGGGAATTCAGCCCACGTCCTAAATGAATATAAATCTCTGATCCAGAGGCATTCTCTGCTTCCCCTGCTGATCGCTCGAAATCCACTCATGATCAATGATAGTTTTTGATCATGCAGAATCTCTCAAAGAATGTCCAGGTGATTTGAAATGTTGCCTGCTAGACAAGACGGTACTTTGGTGAGGTCATTGCAGTGTCCATTCATTCTTTTGCTTAACGGTTGGGTACTTTCTCCAACATACTGTAGACCACAGAGCTAGCAATCAATGAGGCATACGACATTAGGTGTCTTACAATTGAGATGGCAAACCACCTTGTATACCTTACCTGTCTTTTTACTACTGAATGTCAGTGTTTGATACATTTACTGACAACACTTGCATCTTTTATCATTCCAAGGTTTGCATTGGATGAGTTGTGCGAAAGAAACGCTCGGATAACGCATCCTTGATATTTTTCGGTTGTCTAAAGGCAACGGTTGGTGGATCAGGGAACATTTGTGAAAGTAATGTTTTTCATTTTTCAATTTTATCAAAGTGATATAGGACCAACCAGAATCATTTGCATACAAAGGGTGATTCGTGATGACCAAGGGAACCCTTCCACTCACCCCTTTGTCTTTGAATTGGAGGAGCTGGTCTCTGGTGACTATATATATATATATCCAAAACTTTGACGTCAATCTAGATAACATAAAATGCATAAAGGTCACCGATAGTTGATAAAGTCAAAAGTTATATAGTATACGCAATTCATAAAGGAAAACAGAAAAATCATGAAAAGGCTGTTGTTTCACTTTATACTTGTTTCTTTCATTCATGGTAAGTTTTTTTCTATGTTGGTTCGACATTATTATATAATGTTAAGGTAGATGGTTACTCCAAATTTGTTTCCATAGATTTTCTTTATTTTCTCAGGAAAGTTTCCTTACTATAAAAGAATAGAAATAAAAAAATAAAAAAGGAGGGTCACCGTGCATGTTTTTGAAATAACTGATTTCAAAATATTCAAGTATTTCTAATGAATATATAGGGAAAAACAGGTAATCTGTTATTTTCTTTTGAACTATTCCATAGATTTCTCTCTACTTTACTCATATGTTAGCCCTTTGAACATACTTTCAAAAAATATAAAGAAAAATGGGGGGTCGCCGACTTTGTTCTCCTTATAAATTGTAAAATGTGAATCTTCATAGTGATATCTTTGTAAAATATTTTTATCAAATTATCTCCCTTTTTCAAATAGCCTTTTCCGAATTATTTAATTATCAAATTACCATACCTCATCTTTTTAGATAAATACATGTTAAATCAAGTCAATAAAGGTCCTTTGCTTTTTGTGTCATTGTAATATTTATTGATATATTTCAAATAAAAATATTTGCATATTGAAAAAGCAAATAATACCACAACAGCATAAATATCACTTTCAAAATGGCGGAAGACTACCAATCTACCTTAATGGTATTCTCTAAGCAAATGGATATCGTAGGGTGGATTATATATATATATATTGTAGATTGAGAATGTAGATTGAGAATGTAACATTCAATGATAATTTTCAAAGAGGTATGATGAGACCACAGGATTGAACAAGTGACGAAAAAGACACAGACTACGGATTTAGTAAAATAAAACTTCCCCTCATGTTTGACCATTAATAGAAGAAACAACAAAGGGTATGACCAATTTTGTAAGTAAAAGCGTTCAAAAACATACCTCAGGAATAAGCCAAAGTAAAATCTGGTAAACAAAATGTCTTACTTAAAAAAAATGTATATCCGTTTCCATCCAGTTGCCACCTTAAAAACTGTATAGCCAGGCCATCGAGGTAAAACCATTTTCCTCATCAGATAACACACCTAAACAAAGACTTTGGGAATCAAGACACCATCTAAAAATCAAAGGGGTACTCTAATAAAGCAATTCAACAAGGGTTCTTAGTTGGCAGCTTCTAAAATGTGTCCAGAAAGTCCAACTTACATCCAAAAATGACTTTTTAAAGTAAATTTGCAAAAAGGCAATTTTAAGTTCAAAGTTACATTAAACTTACTCTGAATGTTTTTATCTCTTTGTTACAAAAAAAAAGCAATTAATCTTTTAAAATCTGTCATATTTAGTAGAACGTCAAACGATACTGAGATAATTTTATCAATGAAAAATTAAGATTCCAAAATCTATATATCTCTGCAGCAGGCCAGTAATGTCCATTTTATCCATATATTCACATGCTACACGGCAAACACCAATAAAATTATACACCCGTACATGTAATGCTACAGGTTACGTGCAAAAAAGGGGGCATTTCTACTTAAATGAAGATTTAAATAAAATTTGTAGTCAAACAATTTACTAATAAATGGCACTAGGATAGTTATTTTGAGGGTAAAGGTTTAGAATTTTTATTATTTGTATGAACTTCAGAAATTTAGAAGTATAAAATATGATAAATGTTTATCGTAGTAATTAAATACTGTGACGTTGTTATGATTTGAATTAAAAATTATCACGAAAATGTCAATTTTGCCTTTGAGGGGTATAGGGGCGAGTGTTCGTATTCTACATCCGCCTGAACACTTCTTGTTTATTTATATAGCGTATGTAAAGATGGCCAAAATAAAGCTGAGACCAACTTAATCGCAATTTTGCATATAAGAAATTCATAGTTGTCAAATTCAACAATTCAACTTGACCCTTTTTTTTTTAGATTCTGAAATGCTGAAAATTCCCATTTTTCAGGAATATCGGACCAAATATTTAACTGTACATTTTCCGATAAAAATAATGCACCTTCTGGAAAGGCAACAAAACTATAGTATGTTTTGTACAAATGAATTTAAAAACATGCAAACTTTTGAGATTTTTACGTATAATTCTTTTGCGGCTAGTGGGAAAATTTTCGGTTATTAGAGTCACTCCTTGCTTTTCTAAAAAGTATATTAAGAAAGCCATTGCATTGCTCAGAACAACTAATCGGCAAATCTGCATATAGTGGGAGTGAGAATTTGTCCCGTACTCATGTGGTGTCCTTGTTTCTTAATGTTTCCGTCGTTGTCATTGTCCATGGATTGTTCGTTCTTTTGACTGACGGTTCGGTTCTAACTTGTCTTTCTTCTAAAGTAAATATTGAATGAGGATAAGTATATTTTCCTTGTCTATAATGAATTCACTTTGATATGTTACACATCTAGCTGAATATGTTTTTACTGAAACAAATCCGAATTAGCTAACTGTTTTAAACAAAACTTTGCTTTTTACCTCTGCTTTGAAAGAAGCGATATAACTATTGTAGGATTTTACTTTGTAAAAGGTCTTTAGATTTGACAATACGATACACACTACCAAGTAAAAGATCGAAATCTTATATATTACAGGATATGTAAAATGTAATGAAGGAATCTTACATAAACTACTGACGCACACTACGTTATTCACAACAACGTCACTTCGACCTACCCCTACGCCGGATTGCGTTTACGACGGTAAGCCTTACAATGCTGGACAAGTTATGCAAACTGGCTGGACAAAAGATATGTGCCAGTTTGCTTTTGTCTGTACTGCAAATGGTCGTTTTACAACAGTAATGGCACCAAACTGTCCAAGGTTAACACAAATACCAACAAAAAAGACCACTGTGGCTACAGTTTCTCCGGATTGCGTGAGTGAAGGAAAGAATTATGTCATCGGCTCCACAGTATACCATGGCTGGACTGCAGATAAATGTATGTTTCGAATGGTTTGTGAAGGCAATCAACGATTGAGAACTGAAATAGAGCCGAACTGTCCAGTACAATTCGGTTAAAGAGACATTTAAATAAATTTGTTGTAAATTGTATATTAATTACTCTATTTGAATTTGTAGCCCTGAAACTTCGTGAAAATAGCAAGGCAAGGTACAAATTAAAATTACAACTTGTACACAAGATATATAAAACTTAAAATTTCCAAAGTCCTACGACTTAACATTGTATAAAAGTTAACTCTACCTCAGTGCAAGGAAACGATTTCTTTAAGGATGTAGTAAGGTTTGTATAAGTTATTCGGATTTCTCGGGTTTTATCCATTATTCTTATGTAAAATATTTTGCTCCATTACACCCAATTTTCTAGTCACCAGAGACTTCAGTGGTTCATTAAAGTTCAGTAAGGAAAATTTCATTAGATTGTAGATTTTCCTTCCATGTGAAAGGAACCAATAATGTTTCCATGTTATACTAAGGTAAAAGTCCAAGAGGGTATTTCCCGCCATTTTTTAAAATATGAAATATCTTGTAAACAAGGTCCATAACCTATCAATATTTTTTGCTGAATTTGTTCTTTTGTCTATGCTCCTTCCATTTTTAACATCAATTTAAAATCGTAGATATTTTTATTTTCACCTTACTACATCCTTAAGATGAGTTTAACTATTTAACTGTCCTCTTATTTTGCACCATCTCTTTCCTTGTTGTCCATATTTTAAGCCATGAGTTTTAAAACACACGCAAAGGGAAATAAGGCTTGGATTTCCATCCCGGCCCTTAGATTATTTGGATCGCAAAGCGGGCAAGCTTTTTCTTTTTTCCTCTATCCCCTCTATTCTATATCTATGCAATAATTCGGTTTGTTATCTTTTTAGGTCACCTTGCTTTAGCCAGGATGAGCTTTTGCTATCACGTAGCGTCCGTTGTCCGTCCGTAAGTAACTTTTCATTCAAAAATCTTCTTGTCTGGAACCATTGGGCCACTTGGAACCAAATTTGGTAACAATAGTACTTGCGTAGATTGTTTATTTCAGACAAGGAAGTTTGCTATGTTTTAACTTTGATTGTCAATCTAATATTAGCATACGCGTTCCGCAGAGAAATGGTGTATCCGTTTATCATTTTATTTGTCCCTTACCTTAGACGGATATACGAATATATTCTTTGCGAAACGTATATGCTAATATAAGATTGTATATATATATATACTGTTTTCATATGTTTGGTGTACTAAGCATAATGCATTGAAATAATGTCTTTGTTATTTGAAAGAAGACGAATAACACTGCAAACATGTGTAATGAAATATTGTTACTTCAAAGTTGAACTACCCTTGTTTCCAAAGGTTATCACAAAGAATGAAAATGATTTCCTTGTCCGCATCAATGGCTATTTTGTACGAAAGCCGTAAGGGGACTTCCGAGTTCCGACTTTCGACTTCTTACTTCTTACTTCTAACTTCTTACTTCTTACTTCCGAGTTCAGACTTCTTACTTCTTACTTCTAACTTCTTACTTCTTAGTTCGATGTTGCAATTCGGAAAGGTAGTCTTTCCGAATTTCAACATCGACTTTGGCATTTACTTTAAACTAAGGTTTCATAGTTTATGACTAATGGCGAAAGCAATAAAAATGATAGACTGAATGGCGTTTAGCGTCCTACTTTCAATATTTCAGCCAAAACCCAAGACGAGAACAGGTTAAAAACATGATTTATTTGGGAAAAGCAAAAACACTGGGAGGGGAGAATTCTAATTGCCACTGGTAAATGAGTATTAAGGGGGAGTGAGCCTTGCAACCGGATATCTTCAGACTACAGGACTGTTGCAAGGAATCTCAAACGTTAACGGTCTTGCATTTTATGTGTAATAAGCGATGTATTTTATTTTTATTATGTCTTCGACTTAGCATTAGCACACACCCTTAAAATTTGTTGAGTAATACTCTTTTACACCCCTTGAAGACGATTTAGATTGCATTGTAAAGCTCTTTTGATTTAGGCAGGTATGATAACAAAGTTAGAGTGGATGCTTAGGAACGTACAAGCTTGCTGGATTTAAACACATACCCCTGTCAGACATCGTAGTGTTAAGTCAACTGCTGTAATCATACCTTTAAAAGAAACTACATTTATTTTAGAATTAGCATGAATCGAAGTCCACAAACTCTGTTAGAGTCTTATTTGAAGATTTCCTAACTTTATCTTGAAGCACGTATTCATTAAAGTTATAGGAAGTGCGCAGATGGAACTCAAACGATGTAATTAACAGTCAAACCTAGTATTTTTCGATTGTTTTGTTTTGTTTTGTTTATTTTATTTATATTTTTTTTATTGGTTTGTTTTTGTTTTGTTTTTTGTTTTTGCTTTTCGTTTTCTTATATTTATTTTGACAGTTTCGTACTTCTGGGCATAAGGTATGTATAATTTTTCACATTCTCTATACAATTTTCCCAATTCAGCCGTAAAATATTTTCCATCCTGGAATATAAAGACTTGCAATTATTCATAATGAAGGAGGTATGAACAATACATTTTAATCATCAAAGTTTGGTGCTCATTCCATGCTCTACATGCTGTCATAGATCTTCCAAATTCTTTCTCACTTCTTACTTCAAACTTCTTACTTCTAACTTCTAACTTCTTACTTCTTACTTCTTACTTCTTACTTCCAAGTTGCAACCTGGACAGGCAAAGGACATTCAACCCGGTATTTAATAACATCATTACTTTGATTATAAGTAAGACTCTTCATTATATTGATCCTAGCATAATAGACATGTTACAAAAGGCATTATGTTTACGAGTTTGTCCACATTTATGTCTAGAACGACCGATTTAAAGAGGGGTCATCTCAAAACATCTATTGTACATCATATTATTCCTTTTTTGAATGTGCAGCTAACAAATGTGTTGCACTTTCAGAATGCAATAAATTGTGTTAGAAGCACTTTACCCATGCAGATTACACATTTTTCTTTCTTTAGTTAGACTAGATCAATACTTAACAGCGGGTATTTAAACTATTTTAACATAGACTCATGGTAATGTTTTTCACAAGTTTGTTTCGCATTTTAAAGTCCTTCAGATTAGGTAGAAAATAAATGTATTTTAATGACATGTAATTTGCTGCCCATATATGCCACTACCCTTAACGAGAATCACACACTGAAAAATGAAACAGTTGTCTGATGTACGGTCGGCTCGAATAGTTAGTATGTCTGGTGATCCGTTAATCTTTTTATTTTAATTTTCACCTGTTACCAAATAAATTGTTTTAAATGGTATTCCTTGTTTGAAAGCTTGCTGCGACTCCGTCTTTTGTCAATCAACTTCTTGTATATAACTTAAGCATACTTTCAATCAATTATATTGACCTGACACTACCAGGAGCCAATTAATAATGAAAATCAATGTATAGTCCATGCAGCATATGGAAAACAACAATAAAAGAGTTGTTCCATTGCTTGGTTTAATCATGTATTTGTAGAGATTATGTCTCATGTACATTTACTCCATACCCTTTCATTGTTAATATCTTTTTGAAAACTTTCTTAATTACATGTAATTTATATAATTCAATGAAAAATTTACTTGGTTGTAAATAAATATCCAAAAATTTAAAATAAAAATATATCAAGATATACTTTAAACGTATCCGAATTACACCGAGAGCACTTGGTCAAATTGTAAATCTTCGACAGATCCATTAAGAAAAAATTATTAAAGTTTTAAAGGCAGGAGTGAAATATACGTCTTTTGGTAATTGTTTTTTTAACCTTTTTCTGAATGAGGAAACACAATAAGAATTATAGGTAGTCGAATTCACAATGGAAATCAATGTGTCTTATACAAATTAATCGCCTTATGCCTATATGTTATGGTTTTGCAGCTATATTTTTTTAATCACATGTGCTTCGGGTTATTGACTGCCCCTAAACATGAATGAAATACACAAATTATTCTATATATTGTAGTCGCATACACATACACAATGGCTTAATACTAAATTTTTTGGATAAAAAAGATAGAGTCAACAAACATGATCCAGCAATACTAGTAAGTCTTTTTTATTACGAGTCCCGGACATGGGTTTGACTTTGAAAGAGACTGTGTAATATTGAAGAAAAAAAATCAAAATCTATTCAATTAGGTCAACAATTCTAAATAAAAAAGACACCAGGTACGTCAATATCCCCGCAGCGAAAAAGGAAAGTACAAATAACTGAAATAAAGGAATGTCAAGAGTGTCGTCTTCTTTCGTTCTAGTGTGTAATGCTGTTAAAGCAGGGAAATGTATTAAGTAATGAGATAGCGTGTGAAAATTGAAGATAAAATCTTTATCAAATAGTTGAACCTGGTTAACGGACATTTCGAATTGACTGAGAATTTAAATTTCCTGAATCGCATGAATTCTGCTTTTTATTTACTGAATTGATTATTTTTAGACTATCCCACACTGTTTATTACACTTCAACATATTCATCGGCATAAGCTTATTCATATACATCTTTCGTAACATGTCTAATAGGACTTTGCGAAAGCAAGAAAAATTGACCAACCGATAAAACGGTGTCGAACGTCCAACTAGCGAACTATTTCAACTTTAATTCAAGACGAGAACAGATTTTTGAATGCAAAATCAATCTGGGAAAATGGTAAAGGAACTTCCATATATCCATACGACATCATTCTAGTACAGTTTGGTTGAATTTGCTTCCATAAGTTTTGAGCAGATGACGAAAATGATGTTTTTCCAATAGGGTCCAATGTTAAACTATGTTCCTCGCTAGCAAGTATGTTTTGTGTTGGATCAGAACGGAATGAGCAGTTTTTGTTAATCGCCTTCAATACCGATTATTCCTGTAAAGTTTGCTTGAATTGTTTAATTGGTTTCAGAGGAGATGATCAAAATGTGAACAATTAACGGATGGACGGGTCAGGTGAGCTAAAAAAAAATTGATTAAAACTCTTTTTCGGGATTATAGAGTTGGGGCCAATGCAAGCTGAACACGATTTTCTGTATCTACAATTTGTTATTGAAAATTGAATAAGTTTATATTTCTAAATGCAAACCTTTACCCACTATATATTAAGGGGGTCTTGAAGGTGTCCAGGCCTTTTTTTTTTGGAGCGGGAATCGTGAAAAATACCCCTTTATAATAGGCGTGATGCGTGACGTCATAGAATTTTTAACGCGAACGCCACAAATTTATAAGATTGATGACATGCACGATGGGTTCTTCAGGACCCAGATAATACAAAAATACAAGACCTTCACGCACAAGAAGTAGGTAACCAAGGTAAGGCTAAACCGTGCCCCTCAACCCCTTTATTCAGTGGTATTCAAAATTACTCTATTCCCAGCGTTTCTCTGTTCCCAGATTGATTGTTATCGTCTTGAATTATAGTTCAAATATTGCTAGTAGAAGGTCTAACACCATTTAAGCTATCAATCAATATTTATTGATTTCGTGACAGGTCATAAACTATGAAACTTTCAGTCCTAACAAAACTGACAAAATTAAATACCGAAGTCGATGTTGCAATCCGGAAAGGCTACCTTTCCGGATTGCAACATCGAAGTAGGAAGTAAGAAGTTAGAAGTAAGAAGTCGGAACTCGGAAGTCCCCTTCCAGCTTTCGTAATTTTGACTTTAAAATCTGACAAAATCTGTTCTTATTGATTAATTTTCTCTACCTTCTGTGTAATTTTGTAATGGGAAAGTTGCCAAATTTATGTAATGTTATGGCTTTATATTGAGGCGCATGTTACGGCACATATTGTCGCCCCTGCACATATTGTCGCCGGCGACAATATGTGCAGACGTATCGGCACATATTGTCGCCCTGCACATATTGTCGCCTACACATATTGTCGCCGGCGACAATATGTGCAGCACATTTTCGGCACATATTGTCGCAAGTTTTAAAAGAACTTGTACTTGATAATACATTACAACAATGTTGAAGTAGTAAGTGTACTTCACTGATGCTGAGTCTTTAGGAATAAAATAGTTGGTGTTGTCATGGAAACTGAGATTGGAAGAGAAATTTTAAAATGTTAGTAGTTGAAACACAGAATCTCATGCATGCTACGTATGTGAAAAACTGGAAGTACAAACAAAAATATTGAATGGTATCAAATGAAGCTACTTAGAGTTTACAATAAAAATGAGCTATTTTTCTTGCCATATCTATAAGTTTCGCGAATTAAGAATGTTATAGAAAAGAGTGGAACTGTAAAGGGAATGTGGGGACGCTGAGAAAAACTTAAATCTATGTCCTATCTCGAATGAGCTTGACTCCTACTTCCTTACCCAAACCTGTATGTTTTTTTCTACCAATGTTTTTTTTTTTATTTCGCTTTATGTTTTTATTGAATCATTCAACCCGCTACCCATAAATTTGTAGGCTTTCTTTAAAATTCCATAGCATCGTTGTCACTCTTTATCTTTGTATGTTTAATTGTTCCTAATTGATCATTCCACGAAACTGTTGTTTTAAGGTTTCAGTTCTTAAAATTAAGCTCGAATCTCATTCACGGCAAATCAAGGTTTTAGGTTTTCCCGATAACCATCTTTAGTGCTTTTCTATCCATAATTAGCTAGGCTATGGAGTAGCCTAGCTATATAAATAGTTCTTGGGGAGGGGAGGTGAGGAGTACGCATGCGCAGAAGACTACTGACCAATAGGAATTTCAGATTCTCGAAAATCAAAATGGCGTCCAGTTTCGTCCTGATAAAACGGGGCGGGGATTAATTTTTCTGTTTCCTTGTGGAAATTGAAAAGTATTATAAACATTTACTATAGGTGGTACTGGGAACAGGTTTGTAGAGTATGATGGGATTGCAATATCGCTTAGCCAGATTTATAAATATAGATATGATAAAAAGAATAAGAACAGTAATGTATAAATTTAAAACCAGAAGTTAATAAATAAAGATGAGGTATTGTGCAATAATCACATATATACAAATACTATAAAGGACTTTTCAATTGTGTTAAACAAAGCGTGATTGTAGTTTGTGGAGATACTTAGGCAATGGTGAACGAAAGGTGGAAAGAGATAGAATTGTGTTTTTTGCGGAAGAATAAAGAGCTACCGGTGTTAATTTGTGTGTGTTGTAAAAGGTTTATGTGTCGAAGCCAAGTACACGAGAAAGAATTTAATGCAAAAGATGAGACGTTAAAAGAAATGTTAAAAGGAGGCTATACCTCCTTAAGCAATGATAAATAATTTAGAAATGGATAAAGGTCCTTTTGAAGAATTAAATACGCTATAACAACATTTAATTTCTCCAATTTTACCATTTTTCAAAATTGTGATTTTACCTAAGATGATCAGCGCGCTGTACATGGTCCAGTTGTGTATGCAGAATCCGACATGACAAAAATAACGAAAATTATTGATTTGAGTATACAAATACATCATGAGCCACACCCTTGTCAATCAAACACGCAATTTTCTATACAAAGCTATTCCATAGCCTAGCGTATCGTTTTTATTTCATAAAAACCATTATCCGATTTATATCATCCACTTATGTTTATAAAGTCCCTTCGTGTTTTCTAGTCTTAGTGAAGAATGACTAGGCATGCAGCTTTTATGGATGAAAGGCCAGAGTGGTATTTTCGCAC
>MJUU01069338.1:123963-137071 GCA_002080025.1 Modiolus philippinarum | reverse complement strand
CACGTGATCCGGAAGGAAATACTATATTTATTCTACAAAGTGCGTTTCTATTACAAACCGGGTGTGAGTCTAGTACAGTCTAGTAACCTTTGTGACGTCACAATTCATTGACAGATACGAAACGTCATATTTTGCCCCTTTTGCCGCCACTTTTTCCCTTTTCCAGTAAATAATCATCGTAAATATCGCCGTTAAAAGCATGGTGACTTATACATTTTTTCATCGTTATCAATAGATCATATCGTAAAATATCTTTTTACTAAAATTTGTAAAATTCTCATGGATAAAATGTTCATTTATATTAGGCTGAGAATCGCTTCTCCATATTTTCTCCGTGCATTGCATGTAAATATGGGCGAAAAATGTCTAAATATGAGCAAACTTTGATCTCATTTCCAGAAAACACATTACTTTTATTACAGATTTTGGGTTGGTAGGAGTGCTTCTTCAATTGAGCCGATTTATAGAAAAATTTCATTGCTATGAATATAAGATTCTATGTTTGTGATGCATCCTTAAACCTGGTTCAACCCACCCTTTTATTTAAAAATGCCCGTTCCAAGTCGGGAATATGACGACTTGCCAAAAATGTTTTGTGTTCGGTTGTGTTTTCTTGAATCTGTCGTATGTTATACGGATTTTCCTTCTTGCTCTCTCCCTGTCATTGACTCTGACTTTTGTTGTCACTTTTATTTGTTTGACACGTTATATATTTTTTGTCAAAAATGTACTTTTGGGTAAAATTTATGTACCCAGAAGGTACAGAATTAAACAAGATTAACATGCCCTATTATGAGTAGCATACCTTATACTGTAAAATGGCTTATTTTTTCATTGCTTAAATTTCGCGATTTTGATTTCTGAATCTATTTGCGAGGTTTATTTTCGCAATTCTCACGTTTATATGTTTTGTTGCATTTAGAATGGAAACAAATATTTAAATTTCGCGAAATGACCGAAAATTAAATCCACGCGAAAATTCCCCCTTTTAAAGTAATTTATTCGATTTATGGTAATGAGTACCTCTTTCTGAATATCTTGAATTATTGCATTCCATATTATATTACACTAATGCTGCTAATGGAAGAGTCCTTGAAACAAGTGTATTAACTGTTTATGATGCAACTTGGTACTTTTGTATTATGAAAATAGTCTCCAATGAACATGCGATTTCGGTCTGCAATTTTCATTTATATGGAATATAGGACATTTTGTTTTTGATACGGACTTTATCACGGCCAGTATCAAGTGAGCCCGTTAGGGCGAGCTTGGTGCGTTACGCCGTAATAAAGTCCGTATCAAAAACAAAATTTCTTATATTTCTTTTATCGGTAATTCACAAAATAAGAAACAAAAATCTAAAAGAAATTTCAATAAGCTAAAATTTCTACTTAAGCACAGTTCATCTATTGTTTATTGCAATAATTTAAATGCATTTTTCATTCAACGTCTTCCGCGTATGAACACGACAAAAAGTACAGAAAATGACGTCAGCTTAGCAACCCGCACGTGACGCCTTCACAGTGACCCGATATTTTCGTGATAGTGTCCAGTTCGGTGATACTGAGAATATCAGTCTGTGCAGATCAAAGGAAATTCATACAAATTACCGATAAAAATTCATAACAGGTTCTATTATGTGTATTTAATCGGTAAAATAAGGAATCGAGGTATAAATTTTCCACATACAAAATATTGTTTTTTTTAGATTAAACCATAAGCATTTTTTGCAACGAACACTCCCTATCTTTAATGCTTGTACATTGTAAAGTTCTATCTAACATTCCAAAGCCTTATGGCTATTGACCTACGGATGTCATTGACAACAAGTGGCCAGATCTGACGTTAGTCGACTTAGTAGATCATTATATGCACTTTCAGCTTTACTTGAATATCAATGATGAATTGCTTCCGACATCTATAATCTTACTGAAAGTACCAATTATAGCGATAATTTAGTATCAAAATCGCCCATCAATCTTAAGCCCATATCACAATCTGATATATTTATGAAAAAGGTTAGATGTTCAAGTAAATGTAAATTATCAATAATATAAAATGTTTTCTATAAAAAGAGCAATCCGAACAATACCGGCAAACGAATACCAAAAGAAAAAAGCAATTCAGGCATAGCACAAATGAAAGGCGAAATGATAAAGACAATTCCACCAAACCAAACGAACAGGAACGCAAAAAAAAAACAGCATGAACCTCTCTCCACAAATTAAGAATTGTCATCAGGAACCCCAAGGAGGATAAGCATGATTTGTTTGAAGCATGACACCAGTCCCACTGCTAAGTAATAGTTCCGCTTTGCTTTGTCGTGTTGGCTAGTTTTCTAATAAACTCTAGATCATGCAAAAAATGTAGGAATTTCATGGAAACACTTATTTCACCTCTGACATTTAAACTTAAATTTGGTGCTTTCCTATGTTTTTTTATGCACGCTTTGATTGCATCTATATCAATTTAAAAAGTTGATATTTAGTGTCATGCAATTCTTTATTATTCTTTTATTCCTTGCATGATGCCTGTCTTTTTTTTCAAGTTGGTTTGTTTACAAAGTTTTTATTCCGACTGGCAATGGATTTTTTTGACAACGTCTATCACAACTACGAAAACTGACGTTAAACCAATGGAAATATAGAACAAATATGTAGCGGGGTGACTACGGCTCCCGTTAGATTCTCGGTTGTACTTTTCATGATTTCAGAATTTGTGTTAGAGCAAGTACTAATAGATTAAATTTACATTAAAATTATATGTCTCATCTCAAATTATTAATAAATGACAATTTGGCCTCCTATTTCGATATTTTGGTAAAAAGTAATTCTTTTGGGCTTCTTTCAGACTATTATTTTCCATTCTTCATTTTATTTGATTCTAATACTGCTGATGAGAGATTTCCCCTTGAAACACGTGTATACCATAAAGAAATATAATGCTTATTATACAACTTGGATAATTTTGTTTATTATTTCAATTTAGATTTACAGCTGGTGTCGTCTGCTTGAGGGTTTTTGAGTAAGTGAATTAAGAATGGCAAGCCCAGGTCCGGTCTCCAGTCACGACAACAATGAAAATAAAATCTATCCCCTTTTCACGCCCTTTTGTACTTAGATGAGTACATTAGTCCTTAAGTATTGTAATAATTAGATGAGTACACAAGCCCTCATTATAACAAATGAGAATATTAATAGAGTTATTAGAGTATATAACAACAAAATGATCAAATGTCCATAATTAGCCGCTTTTAGTGTTTAAAACTCCATGGATAAAAGTCAAAACAGTATGAACCGGTCAACTTGCTGAAAATAACCAATATTATACATAATGAACTCATTGGTAATCTAAATTATTCTTTCATTAAATAGGCCATTTATTTACATAAGTTGAATATTACTTCCGGTTTCCTTGAAGAGAACAAACTAGAAATGACCGTATCTGGTCACCATAATGGACGGACTAATTCGTTAATAAGTAAATGTCCTGGTCCTTGTTTTTCATCTGTATATATTTGTCTTCATTTGTCTTTTCTGTACCGTGTTTGTGTGATGTTTTTGTTTCTTTGGGTTTCAGAGATTAAAGTTGCCATTGTCTTTAGATTATTAGTTGTGGGTATGGTGGTTGGATTATCACTTACTTTACTGCTTCCGAACAACAGTAATTAATTTAACTTTCGGAGGCTCCTAAAACTCACTCTTGCATTTAATTTCACTAGTTGTCTTTTCAATTCCCGGTTTTCTGCTAATAACCAGATCCTTTCTTGGCGGCTCTGTTTTCATGAGCTTCACTGACTGAGCTTAAGCAGACTCTCTAGTTCAGCTGTATTGTTCAGAATAGTTTGTAACACATTCACTTCCAAATTGTTTTGTGTTTCAGCGTCTTTGAACGGAATAGATACAGTTGGGTCATAACCTCTAACAAAGTTAACTTAGAACTGTTCTAATGATTGCTCTAAGTTAACTTAGGACTGTTCTAGAACAGTTCTAGAGCTGCTCTGGAAAAGTGTTCTAAAAGCAGTCATTGTCAAGAACTGTTCTAAAAGCAGTCATAGAAAAGAACTGTTCTAAAAGCAGTCATTGAGTAGAAATGTTCTAAAAACGGTCTTAACCTAAAAGCAGTCATGGTCTTCCGTATGACTGCTTTGAGAACTGAACTTAGAAAATGACCGTTTTTATGACCACTTTTAGAACTGCTCTGTTTTATGACCACTTTTAGAACTGCTTTAATTTATGACTGCTTTTAGAACAGTTCTAAGTTAACTCAGAAAATGACCGTTTTATGACCGTTTTTAGAACTATTTTACGTCTGCTCTTAGTTAACTTCAAGTTAACTTAGAATTGGTTCTAAGTTAACTTGGAGTTATCTTGGATGAGAGGTTATGACTGCACCCAACTGTAGGTATATGACAAAGAAATGAAAGTTCGATTTTGTGGAATATTAATAGCATTACATACGGACTCATTAATCATATTATGCATTTCAAATGCAGTCTGCGTGAGTGTTTGCAGTCTAATTAAAATTAGATCTGCCAATTGTTCTTTACACTCACTGCATCTAATTAAAACTAGATCTACCAATTGTTCCTCACACTCACTGCATCTAATTAAAAATTAATCTACCAATTGTTCCTTACACTCACTGCATGGCAGATCTAACAACATCCCATTTTACTTTCTGTTCCGATGACCTTTCAAATCAATCAATCAGATTGCGGTTTCCAGGATTTTGGAAGCATTGGGCTTAGGATAAAACCAAAGGATTTCGAAAAGGTCATCAGAACAGAAAGTTGAATGGGAAGTTGTTGGATCTACCATGCAGTGAGTGTAAGAAACAATTTGTAGATATAATTTTAATTAGATTACAGTGTTGGTGCAAAAGGCTCATCTGGAGCTTTGTGCTCCTAGATTTAAACTTTGCCTTTTCATTAAGTGTTTAATTCTAATTCAATATAATTATACTGAAAATTATACACTTGAAAATCAACAATGATAAGTGTATAAGTATTTTGATCAAACTCAGACACGGGCGTAGCAAACAAAAGTGATGATGAAGTTTTTGCAGTAGTTCATTGACAGTAGATGATAGACTAAGGTGCAGAAGATCATGTGATGTAAACAGCAGCGACTGGAACAAATGCTGGTGAATAGAGAGGCTCTGGATTAGACGCACATGTCTTCCTCACCTATAGAAATAGAACATGTCACCTGCGAAATTTTTAACTTCTACCATTTTCAGCAAATCTGCTATATGTGTTTTGCATTAGTACTAGTTTCCAAATGTTTTTTTTTTTTCTGCAGTGATGTTACATATCTTATTCATGTTAAGCTTTAGTGTAGTACATTACTTGACATTCACTTACTATTTTTTTCTGATAGCTCCTTGTCCTTATACCATATATAGGAGCTAAGCATGTGAAACAAAAGAATTATTGATATAAAAAAATGGTTTTTTAACCAGAACACAGCTGGGTTGCCTTGTCATTATTTGCCCAGCCATCCCATCAAGCCATCTCCTCGAAATGGCATATGTAATGTGGTCATTCTACGCTCGTATCCTTTGAAGTGATCTGGCCTTTTGGTCTTTCTAATTCGTGGCATTATGTCTGTCCGGTAATTTTGAACTTCAAAAACGCTGCATGTTACCATCTCTGATACATAGTCTGGGAAGGTGTACTAATGTCTCTGACAGAGAGTGTGCAATGTGCCTAATTATGACTCGTTTTCCCTTGATACTCCTGGTCTACATATATCGGCAAACGAATACCGAAGCAAAAATGATGAAAGGGGGATTCCAAAATAAAAAAATCCAAAATCACGGCAATTCATATCCAACACGAATTTAAACAGCATGACAAAGACAAAACAAATAAAAAAATGAACAAGAACGCCACGAAACTAAAATACTACATGTAGCAGTGTGAACCCCTACAAAAACTGAGGAATCATCAGTTGCTCCGGAAGGGTAAGCATGATATGCTCGACGCGTGGCACCCATCACACTGTCAGTGAAAAGCGCGGTATCATCAGGTGCTCCGGAAGTGTAAGCATGATCTGCTCCCTGCGTTGCACCCGTCACACTGCCATTAAAAAGTTCGGCATTTTCACAGTCGGTGTCAGTCGGGAAATAAAATTCTGGATCTACCGAAATATATCTATTCCTTTATGTGAAACAGAAACATTGTAACGTAACGGTCTATCAAAAGTTTTATAGTGACGTTTCGCATGGTAAGACCCTGGAAATGGTTTCTTATCAAGCTGTCGTATTTGGATATATTTTAGAATGACATAAAATCCCATTTTTACAGAAGAATTTCGAATCCTTGTGTTGCGAACACATTGTATTTGAAATCAGCGGTAGGTTATTCCTACTCGTTTTGATTTTGTTTTCTCTTATTTGACTAATTTCTCTGTATTTGGATTTTCAAATGAATTTGAATTATAATTTTGATCCTTAATAATGATGATTAATTGCTTGAATGTCTGAAACATAGCAGTGGACGTTTTTAAAGTCTCCGATGTCGCTTTATGAGAGCCCTTTGATTGCATTACGCTATTTAGACTAGTATGTGAAATACTGCTGATGTTGGAGTAAAATATTGATAAAAGACATTGGTAGGTAAGATTATAGATAAACCACCAAAATTGGCTAAAAAATTACCCCCAAAAAAATGGAAAACTTATTGAAAAAGGAGAAGTAGTTTTGTTTTACCTTTAAGGTGTCTGCAGGGTATTAATTTCCTATTATAGAATTTTGTGAAATTTTCTGTGTAGAAACATATTTGTATTATTGTTCAAAACTTAAAATAAAATTTGGGGGTCACCGTGCATTTAAGCGCAAAATCTGTAATTGAAAGTTTCAGGATTTTAAATAGATATGATAGGAAAAAATTATCATATGAGAGGATAGTTTGAAAAATCTATTATAGAATTTTTTCATACTTTGCATGTGTTTAATAATCATTATGAAGTTTACATATAAGAAATAAAAATTAGGGGTCACCGTTGAAATAAGAGAGAAAAATTGCAAAATGTTAATTTCTGTAGTGATATCTTTGTTAAAATATTTTATCAAATTATCTCCCTTGAATAATTTCTGTGTTCTGTAAATCCAACAACAGATTCAAAGTTCATGTGTTTTAGCTCACGTTTTTGTAACCAAAATGTAATAAAAATGATGAGGAATATCAATTTTAAATAGATTTGAACTTTCTTTTCATTTCAAATAACTATTTTGTTAAATTTCTTAATGAATGAAACCTAAATGAACAATTATTACACAAACATGGCGGAATAATACCACTGAGACACCTTAAGCTTTATTTTTTTATATTAGATATTAGTAGATTAAGTAATCCTTGTTTTGATGGTTCATCTATGGTCTTATCAATCGTTATACAAACATGTATATTACCATAAAATACATGCATATTGCCATAGGTCCGATTTTAAACTATGTTCTCCGCTGGAGGCCATCTTTGTTGAGAGAGAACTTCCCGAACACATTAGTAATGGGAATAACCAACGACCATTGTTGTCATTGTTGATTATTTTTATACATTTGAATGGAGAGTTTTAAACTAAATTTGAGAAATAGACAAAAAGGACTTGACCCAAAGGAGTTTCCAAAATTTCATAACGGGAATACATTCAATCTCCGAAAAGATGACGTAATAGCACTTCCTAAGTCAGAATATCACCTCTGCCGATCCGTTACCTCCATATTGAATTTACCACACTGTTCGTATACTTCCTTTTCTAATATGACGGCCTTTAATCGCTTTGTCTCCAAAACCATGGTTAAAATCCGCAAATATTCGTGGGTGTTGTCATGATAATCGACGGTACTTTTGATAATGTCATAAACAGTTTGACGACAGTTTTTGCAGCGTCATAGAAAAAAAAACGTAATATTTACGGGGTTAAATGGCTGTTTCACCTATGAATAAAAAGACGAATTAATCTTTTCTGCAGCCTGTAAGTGTCATATTAGAATCGAAATAATCCACGGGAGCGTGAATATACATGTATGTTGAATTTTACCACGGGTTTACCTTTTAGAGAAAAAAGAAGGGAAACGGGGAATGTGTCTAAGACACAACGTATGCCTATATTTTACCCCTCGCATACGCGCTGGGTAAAATATTTGCCATAAAGGGCCAACCCGTGGTAAAATCGCCATATTTTTACGCTCCCGTGAATTTTTTCTTAAATGTATTTCACCCTGTGACATCATATACATATTGACGTATTTTACATTGTTTCGTCATTTAAATCGGCAATTGTAAGGGGAACTCCTTCTTCCGGTATGGCACAGAGGCTATATCACGTACATTGTAAGAAGAACTATGTACCTCTGTTCTTGGAAATTGGAATGCATTCTATATCTCGAATGCAGATAATCGAAATTTAACTACACGCATCTCGAGAAAAGAAATATTTTAACCCGTGCTACCTGAAAGAGGCATATCTATTATAGTATATTGAGACTGGTTCGGTGCTTAAGCAATACAAAACTAATCACTAATCTTGCTACTGGGGACACTTCAAAGTGATGCTATACAATGACGGACGAAGATATCAATAAATAAAATGTATTGACGATCAAGCAACGTTCTATTATTGAAAGATTTTCTACTTAAATTGATATTTGGCAGACAATTAGATCCTATGCTTCCGGGAATCTAGTATTGTAAATGCTATTTGATATTTTGCAGACAGACAGACCTGGTGCATCGAAGAATAAATGTTGTGCGTATTTCATTTGATAAAACGTGAAAAAAATCAAACGCGGAAGAAAAAAAGTTATACCACTGAATTCAGATATTTATTTTCAAAAACTCGGTTCACTTGTTCACAGAACAATACCTGATTGTGTAATAATGACAAACATGGTAGCTGCATCGAAACTAATATTTTATTCACAGGTAATTCATTTGACAAAAGTTACTATTTTTTTCTAAATTTTGATTTTTCATGATGCTGTTTTCGAACCGAACTTGATTTTGATTATGACGCTTTTTTATTTTGAAATCTTATCCAAAATTCTGCCATACTATTTGCAATGCATATTCCTATTTTTGGATCAACAAGCCAAATTCTTTGAGTGACATACTCGTATTGAGGCAGATAGTCAGAAAATTATTTTGACATTTTTTTTATAGTTCATCAAAAAAGTATTTGAAAAGGAAGAAACTTAAATGTTTCCCGCCGAATTGACAAAAACCCGTCTTTTTTGTTTTATACTGAGATTTCTATAAACAGATTAATTTTATGTTTATTTTAAATCCGTTAAAATACTCTAAAGGAGCAACCATTTAATTTTAGGGGGGGGNCGCAATTTTTGAGCCTGGCAATTTTTTTTCTCACGCGCGCCGCTTTTAGCTGATATCTTTCTTTTTTCGTATGAGGCCAAGTTTTACAAGGGCTAACACAGAAAAAAAAAACAAAATTTTTTAGGCCAGTCCTTTAATTTCAGCTTCCGCTACATAGACGATGTACTTTCTCTTAATAATCCAAAATTCAAGGAATATTTACACCAGATCTATCCCAATGAGCTTGAAATTAAACAGACTACTGACACATCTACTTCAGCTTCGTACTTAGATCTGTTTATATACATTGATGAAGATGGACGTTTGAAATCTAAGCTATATGACAAACGTGATGATTTTTACTTCCCAATTGTGAATTTTCCCTTTCTGAGCAGCAATATACCTTTCCAGCCTATGGAGTGTACATTTCACAGTTGATTCGTTACTGTGGCGCGTGTAGTTTATACAGTGATTTTTTGAATAGAGCAAAAGCACTGTCCAAAAAGTTGCTTAGTCAGGGATTTGTTCAGCCTTTGTAACTTTCATCCCTCCAGAAATTTTATGGCCGTCACCATGATATCATTGACAGATATGACGTATCTGTGTACCAAATGAAAACCGACATTTTCAGCTATATTTCACGTCTTCACAGATTTGACATAACCGGTTTTGACTAAACCCTGGATTGACTCACTGATAGTATGACGGGTGCCGTTAGCGTAGCAGGACATGCTTACCCTTCTGGAGCATCTGATGTCACTCCCGGTTTTAATGGGAGTTCACACTGTGATTGTCTTAGTTTTTAATGTCGTCTCTTTATTTCCGTGCTTGTAGCTGTCTCACGTCCTTATTTTGTGTTTGTTTTTCTCTGTTGCCGTTTTTGCCATGTCTTCGGATTTCGATTTTTGTAGTCTTCGCTTCCCTTGTTCCTTCAGTATTCTACTGCCGTTGTTTCGAAGTAATCCTGTCATTTTTTTTCGGTCCAAGACAGAGATTTTGCTTTTTATATGTCATCCTAGTTATTTTTTTTCAGCTACCTCCTGTCCTGATATTTTTGTCGCCACATTTCTGATCCTGGATTTTTTTTCAAATTCCTTTCTTGCCCCCGACCCCCCCGAATAAAATGAAATGGTTGCTCCCTAATACAAAACGAAATACAAACGTCGATGCCGCCTTCTAGTCATCTAATACACAAACGGGACCGACGACTCTACCGTGCTATCAGTATGTGATGCTTCAATTTAATTTTAATTTTAATTGTTTGTTTTATATAAATGACGGTGGCCGATTTTATGTAGTTTATACAAAATGACAGACGACAAAATATGACTCTCCTAAATAAACCCTTTCCCTCTCGACGATATCTAGACAAGTTATGATACTGAAGCTAAAGAAGATAATTTGCATTTCAATCAATGTTTAATATAAAAAGTCTCACTTACTATGAGCAAAGCTCATTGTTGAAGGCCACGTGGTGACTTCAAGACGAAGAACAACAATAAAAGCGTTGTTTCATTGCTTGGTTTTGCCATGTGTTTGTAGGGACTTTGTTTCATGTGCATTTACTCCGATATCCCTTCATTGATTTTTACAGTAAACTTTTTGCACTAATCGTAAGACACGGATTCTACCTTTTCTTGACTGGAATCTTAATGCATTACATCATTACTTTAGCAGTACATAAATATGTTCAAGACAATTTCAAATGAAAACAAATACTTCAGACAATCGTGAATTTTCTGACCTGTCAAACCCATTCCTTACAGAAATTGCTGCTCTAAAACAACTGGAACACTATGTGGTGCGCGTCCATTGTTCCAATCCTATAATGTGTCAGTTCCATAAATTATGAGCCAGTCTATTGTTACAGCTAAGAATCTGTCAAACGCCGTATACTTGAAATCTCCTTATACATCTGTGAATCGTCAAGTTACTAATTAGATTGGGTAAACACGATTTGTCCACGTACCATAATTTACTGAACTCATCCTTTTATTCAATATTGATCCTGAGACTTCTGTCCTGGCATATCATAATTGTCGATCTTTGTTTTAAGTCAAAAAAGTGATTTTCTGTGCTTTAAACTAGAAGAAGCAATATTCAGGAATTACAAAAGATTTTCACCCAGGTTACTAACAACGACATTAATGTAAGTAGTCAGAAATATACTTTTACGGAATGGGATTCTCAGAAAATTTGTAATTAGAATGATTTTTATACCTTTGTGTTGCTAATAGAAATACAATGTACATAAGTAAATAATTTGAAAATCTTTGTAAAAACTTTTTTATGTATATAAAGACGTCAAACGTTTTGGCGGGAAACGGTTCTCTCTAGAGTTTTCTTTCGTATTTCATTAGCTGCTTATATTCCTTAAAATACACAATCACGGGCACCAATCTCATGACATTTTATTAAGAAAGAAAAATCTTGATGATAATACCCTGTTATGAGTGATGATATCGAGATTACAAGTACCAACATTTGCCATCATATAACCGGTAAAGTCCATTTGTTTTTAACTGAAATCAGATAAAAAAAATAAATGTAGTTCGATCGCTATTAAGACTAGGAAGATATACATACAAGAATTTTATCAAATGGTCCAGTATTTTTGCTGAATTACTGTTTTTGTGGACTTCAACTTGTTTCATTTTGACAAACTGTCTGAAATCTGTCTGTTTCTCAATATCAGGTATATGCCATACTTATATTGATATATATCACATATTTGTCTTGAAATGATCCTTTGACACCTATTAAGATCATATTTTATATGATGTTATAGATTTTGTTAATTGTTATGAGTAATGATATCAGGTTATAGGTTGTGGGATGCGTTATGAGTGGTGTGACCTAGGGACAAGGTAAAGTCGCCACTTCAGAAAATATATTTCAAGCGACGAAAATTATGTTTACAGATAACAAATAACAAAATACTGAAAGTACTTTAAATTTACTTTCTGCATATGGCCATTTCGACAACTAATGTCGCATCAAAGCAGATGAAATCAAAACATTGGAAATCCAGAAATCGAAAGATTGTACAAAGTCTGTTGGAGATCAAATACTTAGTTTCACTCTTAAGTTTCCAAAACAAAGCAAAAAAATTGCAATTTGTATAATTGGTCTGCACCTGGTTACAGACAGAACTTCACTGTTGTTCTGAGGTTTCAAAAACCCAGGTCATGTTGCATATAAATAGTATGCATAATCATTTTTTTATAATATTATCGTTTTATGTTTGGTTGGTTAGAAAACTTTTTCCATTTGATTCAAATGTTAGTGTTATTTACTTTGATTTCTACATACCTTCTAACCAGAAATAGGCCACAGTATAAAAAAAAGTAAATCATACATGTATATTAAGTTCATGAGTGAAGTGAGTTTCAGAATTTTAAACAACTATATGTAACATCGTATGAACTATAAAATCAGGTTGTTTAATGTTGTTCTGCAAAAACACATTGTTTCAAACGAAAACTAAAATGAATAACAAAATACGGAAGTTCCTAGCATTTAGTTTTTGCATATGGCCATTTAGACAACTTGTAAAGCGTCTTTTTTAAATGGAGATCTCCATAAAGTAAATATTATACGAAATCCCTCATGTCGATGTGGCCATGCATATGAGTCTGCATATCATTATTTCCTTGAATGTCCTCTGTATCATGACGCAAGGGAGGTATTAAGAAATGATCTAAATTGGGTACAGGATTATTGTAGTATGGATTTGGATCTTCTCCTCGGCTTAAGTGACGCCCTCACTTTTGAGCAATATGAAATTGTATT
>MJUU01069338.1:107972-119119 GCA_002080025.1 Modiolus philippinarum | reverse complement strand
AAAAAAAAAAAAGAAAAACAAGAAAAGAATTATTGAAAATTACATACTTGATGTGACAAATGTTTATTTAAAGTCAGTTTTCATTATCAAATTCAATCCAGTAATGATATTTTTTCAATATTGCTGATTTTCCCCATTTTACTTTATGTCAGGACTTATAAACAATTTTCTATCTGGAATACATATTTCTTGTCCCCCTAGTTCAACTTTAAACTACCATTTTAATTGCTAAAAACGAAAAATATTTCTTGTTTTTTTTTCTTTAAAAATCACACATTTTTAACGCGCGCGCTGACGCCAAACACAGAAATAACTTGTCTTGGCCTTATCTCCAGAACGCTAATTAACCTTCTTTGACCTAAAAGAAATCAGCATCGCCTAAATTTTGTTCCGTATCAAACGTTTGAAAAGCATAACGCTACATCTGGAAACGCAAAAAGATTGTACTTCTAGTATTTCCGTAATAAGTACATCACGCTAGAACATGGTATTCTAATTAAAATGACAGATAAAGTACTGGACATTATGATCAAGAAAGAAGAAAAATGCAATCGATTATGTGTTCTTCATTGTTGCATTTGACGTACGGGCAAGATTACAATTGAAGTGGCAAATCCCATATGATGTTCACGTCACAATATGTTTTATCTTCCAAGAAGATGGGAACGTCAACGTAGAGCTACATTCAATCCTACTTTGACGATAAAGTTTATATTGTAACGGCTGTCACTAAAAACAATCATCTACGTCAATTCCGAGTAAGAAAATACACAGTATCTTCTTAATGAATTCACTTTTAAAGGAACGTCAACACGCCTGATCGTATTTTTCCTAAAAGGCAAGTTGCAGAAAGATTTTAAAATGTGTCAAACTGTCCCTACTAGTATTTCCGAAATGTACATGAACAACGGCAGTAAAGTATCGAAGGAACAAAGAACAAGATTACATATATCAAAGTCCAGAGACAAGGCAAAAGCAAGAAGACGGAAGACAAAAGACACTACATGCCCATAAAACATACAAACACTACAAATACAACGTTAAAAACTAAAGCACTAACAGTCAGAACTCTAAAAAACAGAGTGACAGAAGTTAAAAACTTATTAATTAGTAACGTGCATCTTAAACATAATTGTTCAACTAGAGACAAGGTTAAATTTGAACTGACTTATACTCAAAGAAAAAAAAACTGTATGGAAAGTTTAAAATATAAACTTCATTCGCCATATACGCAATTTATCCTCGTCTTCAGCGGTTAAAATGTATACATTTTGTTTCAATTAAGGTCGGTTGTGACTTATACATGTAGGTTGGTTAAGACACAAGGTGCATGTACATTCTATTTATTATCTAATAAATTTCTTTGATGTCAATCAAAATGCACAATATTTTGAGAATTACAAAAGGAATACAATCGTAAAAAATGTTGTGCCATCAGGTGCATTTATCCCTTATCTGGACAATGGCTAGATCACATAGGTAGACATATGAAATGCAATCTAATATGATCCAAATGAAAACTATGGCCAACGCTGCTGGAGTAGTAGTACATGTAGCAGTTTGTGAGATATGTTTTTTTTTCTATAGAGTTCAATTAAAACTCTTGTTTATGTAACAGTACCTCCTAATTGAACTGATAAACTCCAGCCAATGGATGTTACTGTAAATAAACCTGTTAAAGACTTCCTAAAGAATAAATTTCAGGACTGCTATGCAGAACAAGTAGTTCAACACATGAACAAAAACAAAGACAACGAAAAAAATGAAGCAGTCAAAGTTGACTTGTGTCTTACTAGGATGAAACCGTTAGGTGCGAAATGGGTCGTACAAATATTTGACCATTTATGTTGCAATCAAGCTATAATTCGGATCAGCATGTGTTTGGAATTTTGAACATATTTGTAAATTGTCAAAGAAAACAAACAGTGTACTGATCTACAATAGAACTGTAAATATGTTTAAAGTAATAAAGTTAGAATTCGAAATGTCCATATGCACACAATAAATTCACAATAACTTCGGTGTATTTGCCATTTGGTATCATTCGGAAAGGGAAAAAAAATTCAATGACATTCAACATGATTGTAGGCTAAAAAGAAATAAAAATAAGATAAAGAAATAATAATAAAAAATCCTCTAACCAGTACTATATATATATCTGGATGAATTTTTTCTGAAATTGAAGTTTTGATTTATTTGTTTCGTTATGTAATTGATACTTTACTCTTTTTCTTCAGTATATATATATATANTGTAAATATGTTTAAAGTAATAAAGTTAGAATTCGAAATGTCCATATGCACACAATAAATTCACAATAACTTCGGTATATTTGTCATTTGGTATCATTCGGAAAGGGAAAAAAATGGTTAATTCAATGCCATTCAACATGATTGTAGGCTAAAAAGAAATAAAAATAAGATAAAGAAATAATAATAAAAAATCCTCTTACCAGTACTATCTGGATGCATTTTTTTCTGAAATTGAAGTTTTGATTTTTTTGTTTCGTTATGTAATTGATACTTTACTCTTTTTCTTCAGTATATATATATTTTTTTAATTGGATGTCGCTGATTTTACATACAATAAACAGAAATGACGTCGCTAAAGTGATTCCCTCCCTCAAAAAATGTTGCTGAAACGATAGTCGCTGAAATGATACTCTCGCCGAATTTATACGCACCCGTCTCACTGACAAAATGTTAATTAAGGAGAAATTTATCTTGAAATTATAGATGCAATGTAAACAACCAACGGCAGTAGAATACGGAAGGAACAAAGGATTGAAATTTACAAAAATCGAAGTCCAAAGACACGGCCAAAACGAGAACACAGGAAACAATGTTGTTAGACCCCAAAAAAACAATGACGTTGGACAGGTAAAAAGCACAGAAACAGAAATTACAACATTCAAAACAAAGGCACTCACGGTGTAAAACTGAGAGTGACATCAGGTGCGCCGGAATGGTAAGCATGTCCTGCTCTGTTAACAGCACCCGTCACACTGTGAGTGATTCAATCCGGGAAAATGTCAAAGTCGGTAGTAAAATCCGTGAAGACGTGAAACTAGCTGAAAATGTCCACTTTCATTTGGGATACTGACACGTCATATCTTTCAATGATGTTATATTGACGGCCATAGAATTTCTTGAGGGGTGAAATTAACATAGCTTGAACAAATTGCTGACTAAGCAGCTTTTGGGACAGTGTTTTTGATCTTTTAAAAAAATCACTGTACAAACTACACGCTCGACAGTAACGAATCAACTGTGAAATGTACACTCCATAGGCTGGAGAGGTAGGTATATTGCTGCTAAGAAAGGGAAAGTTCACAATTGGGAAATTAAAATCATCACACTTGTCATGTAGCTTGGATTTCAAACGTCTGTCTTCGTCAATTTGCAGTAAAATATCTAGGTACGAAGCTGAAGTAGGTGTTTCAGTTGTTTCTTTAATTTCAAGCTCATTTGGATAGATCTGATGTAAATACTCCTTAAATTTGGGATTATTAAGAGGAAGTACATCGTCTATGTAGCGGAAGCTGAAATTAAAGGACTGTGCTAAATGTTTTTTTTTTCTTTGGATAAACCCTTGTAAAAACTTGGCCTCGTACAAGTAAAGGAAAGGGTCAGCTAAAAGCGGCGCACAGTTTGTTCCCATAGGAATCCCAAAATGTTGTTAAAATGATAAATACTATACTTTCAAGCATTTTTACATTAAAAGGATATTCATTTACTATGAATACGAAAAAAAAATTATAACCTATTATAATGAAAAAATAATTAAGTTTTTAAATGAAATATAAATTAAATAATTTTATTTCTATTGTTCTGATATGACGATATTTCAGGTGTAAGAACTGAAAGTAAAATTAAAAAAAAAAAGTTTTATATCTTAATTGACAACACTTAAATATTTACATTTAACCGACTCCGACCTGTCGTTGGGTGTGGGGTTTCCTCACCGTTCATTGATATCTTATGGTGGCTTTGAGTTGTAATTACTCCCCTTTGGGTCGTTGTCTCTTTGACACATTCCCCGTTTCCCTTCTTTATTCTATTTAGATTTAACATGTATTTTTTTCATGCTCATGTTATAGTAATCATCTTAATACAATTTTCCCAATGTCCTCTTAAAGCAAGTCGAAAATATAAACACCTCGTCTGAAAAGCAACATGAAACACCGGGTGACAGTTTGTGTTAGTCAATTTCAATTCATCATAGAGAATACACAGTTAGAAATCAAAGACTTGGATTGAAAACCCGATTTACAATTGTTTTACATTCAAAACAAAGACCAGACTGGAACGATTTTACTTGTAGTGGCCCTGCCACTATGTACATATGTATATCAAAAACATTACCAATCAATATACCATCAACCTGACGCAATACAACTTTGAGAAGATGATATAGTTAGGAAGAGTTAAACCTGCTGTAAGAGGAACTCATACCAGTTCCTACTATACTCTAAGAGAAGCTTGTCAAATTACGCTGCTAACAGATATGATCTTGTATTAAACATCAAGTATAGGCAGCCTTTACAACAAAAGACCTAATAGCTCTACAAAGCTCAGAACCTGGATTTCTAATTTAGGGTAAATGGATACAAACAACCATACTCGACGATTCTTATTCGGATATTACCACATGCTTGAATGCATATGGTCACCAACATAGACTAACATGGCTGCAGGAAAAAGTATCTATTCTGACAGAACATCGTATTCATATCTGACATACTGTTTACTCTATATGCTATGGTTGATGGTATTATATTCACACTAATAGTACTACATCGCAAAGACTACAAGAAGTACATCAGATTTAAAAAAAAAGATACTTAAATAGCTGTATAAGGATAACTCTTTTATTTGCAAATGTGTATCCCCTCATTAAGCCTGAAGTTTGTACTTACAAAAAAAACTTGCTGCTTTTCAGCATTTAATTATTTACTTTTAATAGAAACATTGTCTATAATTGTGTAGAGGAGTTCCAAATGTCCATGTATTTTTGTATGGTAAATATTAGAGACAATGGTTTATATATATATACATGTACATGTTGACCTTGTCCAAAGAATTATCGTAATGATATTGTAATGATATTGTAAACCCTACGCTATCAATATTAATAAATTCCAGAGACTTGTCCGAGTCGCCTCCAGTTTCTACGAACTCTCCCCAATCGATAACTGAATCAAGACTCTTATATACCAACTCGTCCTGCCATAGATTCACGCACCATTAACTCGTTTCATCCTATAAAACAACTTCAGTTTCTATTTCAGTTTCTATTACACATTTTAAACAGTTTTTGAGTTAAACTGGTTTTTAGAAGTTGAAATAGCGTTTTTTCGTAATTACTTTAGTTGATTTTGTTAGATTTAGAGTTGGGGTAATGTGTATGAATAAAGGTTAGATATGGGGCTAGGAACTTAGGGGTTTTTTTTAGACAGGATGGGGGTTATGATTAAAGACAGGTTTAGAGTAAGTTCTCTGTTTGGAACAAATACGGTTATATTATATCCGATGGAAAAATATTCTGTTACAATTACAAGTTGGACAACTATTAATGTAACACCGTTTACAAGGCGAATCTTCCTACACATTGATCGGGTGAGATGACAAGACGCTGGTGGGGCGAGATTGATGTAAATTATAAATGGTGCGAATGAGCTGGAAATTGGGGCGAGCTGGAGGGGCGGGGGGGGTGGGGGCTTGGGGACAGGGCGAGTTGACTTGGATTCAATCGCGTATCGTTGCTAAGTTTGTCAGCATGACGATTACAAAAGCATACACGAACGTCCCAGCATAGCACCATTGAAGAGTTAACCCAAAACTTAACAACCCATTAGGAAGTTTGACCAAAGTGAAAGCCGCCTCTTTGGAGATGCGGCAACAAGAAACGTTTGAAATCTGTCGAAAAATCGGAATTAATAAAATGAGTTAACACATATAAAAAAATCTTTTCAGCATACGTTGGGAAATAAAAGTAATTTGAAGATTTTTTTGAAATTGCATGTATTTACCACAATTTTAATTGTATATTGAATTGAACTTTCAAGTAAGGAATCATCGGACCATTGTTTCAAGGATCTTCTTTTTCTCCCTTTTCAGATGATAGGGGAACTGTTTGATTAAATGTCATACAGCTCACAATTAAAGTTAACATGCGCTTTTCATTTGAGAAAAGTATCTCAGTTTTTAATATATTTTCTACATTTATATGTTTTTCAGCTTCCCTTTCCTCACTTTCTAATTCCTTAGCGTCATATTAGATTTATAAGTATTGTTTTCATAATATTATTCTCGTTTGATCTGTTTATTGGAATAAGAAACAAAAGTCGTTTTCATCAGTCAATATTCTAGATTTATTAACCATCTTTAACGCTTCATTTTTCATTTTATGTTTTGTGATTTTTATGACTTATAAACGAGGTCTTGTCAAGCAATGCACATTATACAATCCGTGGCTAGCAAAAATACAATTACTTCACTGTTGATTAAATAAGCATAAAATTACTATTGTAGATAGAAAAACGCCGACTCTAAACGAAGAAACTGTACATTTTAAGTGAGTAATGGTTCACAGCGACTGAGCTTTTGCATTCTGCTTCTGAGAATAGGAAACAGCACACAAGGATCAATGAACCAGTCGTTTTCTGTTGGCAACTTCAGTCTCCCATTTCTGGTAAGCATTCCTTTATTTTGTAAAACTATATTTCGTTATAACTAAAATATATACATTGTATTGTTTTTTTAATCAGCCATTAAGCAATTTTTAGGAAAGAAAAAAAATACACCGAACCATGATCCATACCTAAGTAATTGCATATTAATTCAATAGCAAAACTGTCAATGTGTAATATCAAATGTATATTGTTTTTATGTTACAATTATCTTGCAACCATATTTAATTTATTTTCAAGCTTGACGAAATCTCATTATGGTGGCCTCGAAAAGATTTCTCATGCCTTGTACCATTTTCGTTAGTGTAGTTTGTTTAAATGAAGAAGAAATAATATACTAGTATATTTTTTAAATAGTTTATCCTAGAATACAGTGTTGATAAATTAATTGATGCTTATTTATATTTGACATTTTTTCTTCAATATATAAACACAAACCTTAATTTGTGCATTATGTATGTGTTTGGAAATTTGTTCCTAGTACAAGGCATACTCAATACATAGCACTCCTTGACCCGTCTTTCTAAATTACATTTTGTCTTATTCTTTCCATCTCAAGATTGCGGTCTTGGATTTAGTAGTCTACCTGTATTGGGTTTATTTGTATGTTTATTATACTATAGGGAAACGGGATAGAGAAAGGTACGGTTATGGTACCTATAAACCGGTTCAACCCTACTGCTAACTCTTGCTAATATCGGAACCTACTGCTAACTCTTGCTAATGCCGGTACCAAGGCTGGCTTTCCCGATTTTCTATCGTTGTCTACGTTTGTCTTTTTATTGTTTTTCCTGTCTGGTTCCCTGGTGGATTGTGGCATTTGATTGTAGTTTTCGGCTATTGTGGGTGTTTATAAACACTGTATAACATTGAAATTCTTTTGTTTGTTCATGATTGTAGTTCTTGAACCAATATACACGATGTACATTTTTCTTCACCAAAATTGCTAATGTGTGACCTTAGCTACAGCTTATAAAACTATCGATTATTCCACTTGGTTGTTGTCAAGCCAATTAAAAATGATATTTTTAATTATTACACCTCCTGTAAGCAAGTTCTTTTATAGTAAAACAATTCTATTTTCGCATAGTTTTGAAAAGAAATAGCGTTGACAGCACTATTGCAATAGTATGTACTGCTGTTGTGAAGACTATTGATTTCTACGTCAATCATCATGAATCATCACGTGCCGGAGGCGGAGTTTTGGCCTGACCGACAAGTCATGCCCTCCTGGGGCCCTAATTTGGTAATAAAAATATTCTGATTCTGATTCTGGTACATAACTGCGTGATCACCTGTACAATTGATGTAATCGAATTTCTAATCATCATTTGAAGTTACGCAAAGAAAAGAGTGTCGTCTGCTTTTTTAAATTTTGACAGTATTTTGTTGACTTTTCATTCTGCGAAACATTTCAAACAGAAAAAACTATTTGTCAATGTAACTTTTCAAAATAGCCAACAGTCGGTTTAATAATAATATTAATGTTGTGTTTTACATTGACTATGGAAAATAGTAGCCAGGGTGATTGACAATAGTTCACTCCCCTTCGGGTCGTGCACTATTGTCCATCACCCTGACTTCTATTTTCGTATAGTCAATGTAAAACACAACATTATTATATAAATAGAAAAAAGAAGGGTACGGGGAATGTGTCAAATAGACAAGGACCCAAAGAAGAGTGCTCTTATATTTTCAAATCTCTGAAAGACTTACGGCCAGATTTGAAAACAAAATCTGGATTTCAATCCTTCATGATGGATAATTCTGAAATCTGAATCGTTCCAACCATTGACATTACACAACAATCTACAGAGGTTCTTAGTGGCCAAGTGTTTAGGTAAGTAGTTCGTGTTCTGCTTTGTAAATCACAAAAGGGGTGCACACGACTTGCACCCGTACGTGATATGGTATTTCAGTTACCTGTCAAGGTCGGTGTTTCTTTCAATGTACTCCGGTTTTCTCCAGCATTTAAACTTACTGCCATAGTAAAATTGAAACTTCCGAAATTTGCATCATACCCTAAACAAACAGATCGAATTAAATAAGGTCTATGACTAGTTACAATATCACTGAATAATAGGATTTTATACGAGACCATATTAAAGATAAAGGAAATCTTCCATTAGTGTGAAAAATTCCGTCTTTTCCCGAGTGAAACGAAGGAAAAGACGTAGAATTGCTCACACAAGTGGAAGATATCCCGATCTTTTAATTTTAGTCGAGTGTAAGGACTTATTTCGTCCGTAAAAAAAATGAATGAAAGCAAAACTTGCCATTCCTTTGGATTTTTCGACTGTGACGACAAATCACGAAGTTCGATATAGTAACAAAAAAATTGTGACGTCGAATAAATCAGAACGTCAGATTGGACGTTTACCCATGTAAGACAGCTTCACGCGATCTTGTCTCCGATGGGTTTTCTTACACGGGAAACGGCCATTTACGTAAGAACAGGTTTTCCTAAAGAATCTCCAGGTCTTTTATATGTTTCCATAAGGAAGAATACTACAGAGCTTGAAATTTATCGATCGATGTACGAAGTATTCAATTTATGCAGATTTAAAATGTGACATAAAAGGATACAAGGACCATTTCGAAAAAGGTGATGACGTCAAAAAATCTAAACCTACAGGGCTTTATCTAAAATAAAAAAAAATGAAAAGCAACTGGTTTTAAAATTCTTTTACGAAATGAGAATTCATGAAAACGTGCAAAATTACAAAATGTGAATATGCATACAGGCAAACAAATCAATTTAAACAACAGAGAGGTAGATTTATGCCTCGATTATTATTTTCACTGCTTGAGATATCTTGTACTGCACAAAATATTTACTGTATTTAGGTAGAACTCGGTACATTTGAACAAATTCAGATATTACTCGAAATGGTTCATTTCTGATTTCCTAACACATAGTTGGGTACATCAAAAATCATAAATATCAAAACCAAATCATATCATAATTTGCATTAAATTATCAAAGAATATAAAAGTAAAAAAGGTTATATCAGAATATTCAAACGACATTCTGTCTTTTAATATTTTAACAGTGCCCGTTAATTGGAACATAACATCATGCAAATATTTTGTGCATTGCTGACTTTATTAGTATAGATTTCTTAAACATATAATTGGATGAACAGCAGCAACAACCTTTGATTGCCCCTGGGAAAGGGATATATGAGTAAGGGAAGGACGTACAATGTAGGCTCTTCTGTATGACCCAAAGAAATCTGCCCTTGGACCGTAAAAAAATCGGACCTTTATACTACGCAGATCTAGAGCGTGGAGATTCTCTGTAAAGTTTATTTACCATGATTTGCGTCCTCCGAGCTCTGTCGATCAAAGTCCTGAAGTCACTTGTGTATAATTATCAGGAGAATCAAATATAAGCGAGCAACATAATGTCATGTATCTAATAATGCAATAAAGCACCTAACATTATTTGAATATCATTTTCTGTCAAAGGTAAAATGTTACGGACGTAGTCATGAGTATATATACTTTGTCATAAATATTGAATAATTGTATTTTTGAGCCCTTAGTGCGTTATGCACAAAAGTGTGTCAATGAAGGTATAATATTTTGCTTTGAACATTGTTTTGTAACTGTGAAGTTCACAGGTCTCTGATTCTACGACTCTGCCAGACTACTCCTTCAACCCGTTCTGAAACCCACTTTTTGGTGAAAATATTTGTAAATTAAATATTAGGTGCACAAATATTTCACAAAAATGTAATTTTCGATTCCAATCATGTACAAGAATGGTTTAAGTTATCATTTTAGCGACTTTTAAAGGATTATTTGCATTTTGAAAACAAACAGCCCTTAGATATATAACGTAGTCTTAAAAAAAAATCCACATTTATGACAAACAGTATATAACTAATACATGCTATTACCCGTTGAAAGGAAAATTGAAGAATTGCTTGACCATATATATTATACATGTATATTGAGAGGAAATGCTGTCCAGGAATATCAATATGTAAATCAGCAAATTGCAAGCGATTTTCGGCATTATTACAGCTTATGCCTCGTGCATATTACACATACGGGGGAATAAACTCAAATGTCATTGTTCTTATTGTATGATGTAGTTTCGTTTTACTTATTGATGCTGCCCACTATATTCTAATAATCTTTTATTCTAACTTGGGAGCGAGTTTACATTATTTGTTTCTCTTCTAATGGAAATATCCATCAGAAATTGTGATAAAACAATAGTCATTTTGAGATGACAATAGTGTAACTATTTGAATTGCCATATAAAGTACGACTAGGATTTTGAAAAATGCATTAAAAAACAAAAAAACAAAAACAAAAACAAAAACAAAAACAAAATTGTATATCCTGAAGTCATATTTAGATATTTTCCTTATTTCAAAGTGTGTTCTCCAGCTCACTGTATTTGTTATATTCCAATCTTAAGGGACCGACCATTTAACTTGAA
>MJUU01069338.1:92797-107962 GCA_002080025.1 Modiolus philippinarum | reverse complement strand
GGGGGGGGGGGGCTATGTTTTTAAATATTTTGGAGCCGATTTTATGTGAAAAAAAAATATTTTGGCTGCCAAAATGATGAAGAAGGAGGCTTTCTGTCAGAAAGTAATGTTAATTTTGAAAAAAAAATATTTTGTTGATACACGAGAAAAAAATAAATAAATTCTTTCTGTCCAGAAAAAAAAACCATAACCCCCCTTTTTTCAGGTTAAATGGTCGGTCTCGAAAGAGAGGGTATATTATCTTATATATGCTTTTCTATTTGGATCTTATTGATTATTTGTTCTCTATCAGTTTTACACCTATTTCGGTTTACGGACTTCCAAATATTTTGATTTTATCTGCACTGAAGAGACATAAGTTGTCGAAATGCGCATATGCAGAACCTAAATTCACAGTAACCTCGGTATTTTGTTATATCTCAATTCCAAAAAAAATAAACAGATCCTTGTAGCCGATCACATACGGACTACTCGAGAAAAGAGTTTGTTACAAAGTGTTGTGTGCAGTAATTTAACGTGGCATTTCTTCAGACACATGGACCGGAATTTTAATCCCAATGGAAATATAGTTTGTTTATTTATTCATCATGTACATCATAACTTTTGGTCGCTAGTACACCACAGCATGAGATTTTAGGTCCAGGGATAATTCTGGGTAAGCCCGTTAAGATGATCAACTGGTAAGCCGGAAATACCAGGCCCTACTTTTATATCACGAGGTTCCATCGAGGGAAAAGAACTTTTCACTCTACATCTAGTGGAGTATATATTTTTGAAAATGATATTTCCATCATAATAGGTTCTGCTGGATATTTCTTGATATCACTAAATGCACAAAATATACAATTATGAGATAACAAGGTTACTTTTGAACAAGAAATATGTCTCCCTCTGCTTTATATCTATCGAGATTATTGGCCAATTTGTTAGCAACATATTACTTTTTTAGAGGTAAAAATACACCATGCACAATTTAAGTGTACAAATGCATTGTTGTGGAAGTATTGACCTAAAGTAAAAGAAACAAAGTGTGAAACCCTACAGTTTTGTCTAGCTTAATGTAAAAGAAGCCATATTTTTAAATCGGCTTATTTCTTTCAAGTTGATGACGCAAATCGCCGATATAAAATATACATCTCTACCAATCTACGGAACATACTGTAGGGCAAACATTAATTTAGATAAATTTGATCCGTATGTCAATTTTTGAAATATCGTTACAACTGCAGTTAACCGATAATTGATAAATATGGAAAGAGACATCACTCCAGGATATGAAAAAAAAACTTATAAGGGAGTGTATTCATTTCAAGAATATGGGATAATCATAATTTCGAGTTTAGACGTACTTTAGTCTGTATTGTAAATGTTAATAGATCGAAATTGTAGAAAATTTTGTTTACAACTAAGAAGTATCTTCCTCTTGCATAGCTATATCCTTAACTGATTCTAGTTTTTTTATCTTTAGATCTTGTTGATTATTGGTTTCTTTTAGTTTTAACACATTTCTGTTTATGGACTTCAAAATGTTTTGACTTTATCTACACTGAAGAGACATAAGTTGCCAAAATGCGCATATGCAGAAACTAGATTTACAGTTACTTCGACATTTTGTTATTTCTCGACGTTGCAAATACTTAATATATAGATAATAGTGTTGCACACAGCTCTATATAATATGAATGATAATGTGTTAGTAGGGTGAGCTGCAAAGGTAGAATACGTGATTCCGAATGCCAACAGTGATGAAAATCATCTTTTTAAACATGTTAACATCGGAAAATCCAGTAAGGTCTTCGGCTAGATTTGAACCCCTGCTTGTTGTCATCTATGGCTACACCGCCTGCACTATGTCCAGTGCCCTAGACCACTCGGTCACCTAGGCTATATAAAATATAGCTTTCAGCAACCGGGTCATTCCTATTCGTAGGAAATCTAGAGTTGTTACATAGTACACGACGAACATTAGGTGGGTAGGAAATAGCTAGAAGGATAAGGTTGCAACAGGTAAGATACATAAGGTATATAGATAATAGTGTTGCACACAGCTCTCTATAATATGAATGATAATGTGTTGGTAGGGTGAGCTGCAAAGGTAGAATACATGATTCCGAATGCCAACAGTGATGAAAATCATCTTTTTAAACCTGTTAACATCGGAAAATCCAGTAAGGTGTTCGGCTGGATTTGAACCCCTGCTTGTTGTCATCTATGGCAATACCACATTATCATTCATATTAAATAGATCTGTGTGCACTAAAATAAAGATTACCAAACTGTATTTTAAGAAATTCATGAATAAATTTAAGATACTCAAATAATTGTAAGGATGTGAAACGACGGCAGTAGAATACCGAAGGGACAAAGGAGTGAAATTTACAAAAATCGAAGTCCAAAGACATGGCCAAAACGAGAACACAGAAAACAATGTCGCTAGACAGATACAAAACATAGAAAAGAAATCACAACATTCAAAACAAAGGCACTCACAGTGTGAACTCCAGTGAAACTGAGAGTGACATCAGGTGCTCCGGAAGGGTAAGCATGTCCTGCTCTGTTAACAGCACCCGTCACTGTGAGTGAGTCAATCCAGGAAAATGTCAAAGTCGATAGTCAAATCCGGGAAGACGTGAATCTAGCTTCCATTTTGGATACTGACACGTCATATCTTTCAATGATGTTATGGTGACGGCCATAGAATTTCTTGAGAGATGAAATTAACATAGGTGAAAAAATCCCCGATTAAGCAGCTTTTGGGACAGTGTTTTTGCTCTGTTCAGAAAATAACTGTACAAACTAAACGCTCGACAGTAACGAATCAACTGTGAAAATCATCAAATAAAACAATTCAAAGAAGTGATAGAAATACATACTAATGCAACATGAACTGATGACATATTTAGTTGTAGTAAACTTGTCTCATCTTTTAAAATTACGTATTCTCATTTTATCTCCTTTCATGGTTATGGAGTTACATAATAGTCTACCTAAATTGGGTTTTATTCGTATGTTTATTATACTGTTGGCAAACGGGACAGATTAAATGGGAGGTTGGGGTACCTATTTACCGATTTCACTCATCGCTGGCTTTTGCTAGTGTAAGTACCAATTTCTGCTGTCCTGAGTACCTATCATTGTTTGGGTTTTTCTTTTGTCTTATTTGTTTTTTCTGCGTAGATCCCTGGTAGATTGTATTATGCCATTGTGTTTTTCAGCCATGTTGAAAGTTTAATTATAAATATTCTTATTGCTAAATACTTTGAAGTTTATACATTTTTCTAGTGAAATACTCGACAAAACGTGCAAGTATTGTCAAACAAATTGAGTACTTAAAACGATCATGGACAAAAAAAATCGATGAGTCCATTAAATTTGATATAACAAAACCATAACTAGGGTTCCTGTGTTTGGATACAAACACAAAAGTCTCCCAAACCTCCCATGGACACAGGAGATGGCTTTTATTTGAGTTCAGCATGATCTAAACAACCCATCTGTGAAATTTCATCCAATTTGGAGCAGTTTTAATTTTCCCGCGTTTTTTTTCAGTTTCCATGGCAACAGTGGTCATTTTGAAATTTTTTGGCCTAAACATGTGTTTAACTATTTGTATACATCCTTCCTGTGAAGTTTCGTTCAATTTGGAGCACTTTTAATTTTCCCACCTTTTTTCCGTTTCCATGGCAACGGCAGCCATTTTGAAAATTTCAAGACCCAAGTGCACCCCGTGGGATGGGATTCCATCATCCTGTGAAGTTTCATAAAGATCAGACCAATATTCTTCGAGAAAACTTCCGGACAAGTTCAGTGGCGAAGAAGAGGGAAGAATAAAAACAGCTGAGTAAAAACAATAAGTCTCCCCAAACTACGTTTGGGAGACTTAAAAATAAAGTTAAAGCCTTTGAATTAAAACACACACAAAAAGAAAACAGCAAAAAAAAAAGAAAAAAAAAGAAAGTTAGCAGATGTTAAAAAACATCAAACATGCTTTAAAACAGTAACGTTTGGGAGCTTAAATTGCAATTTGCTTTAATTTATACAAATAAGGTTCAAGGCATTTATAACGGTTTCCATGGCTCTGCCAACAGAGCGTGTTCACGGCTTATAGATCAGTGGATGTCCGATTTATGCGGGTAAATTAGATAATATGAGGAAACCTTATTTATGAATCATTGTTGCCACATTTTGTGGAGAAGCGCAACGCTCCAATAAATGAGAATCCTATAGAGTCTAAACTGCATTGTTTTTTTTATAAATTGATCACGAAAAACACGATAAGACGGAACAATTGAATTCATATCCTTGCAATACGACTGAAAAATTGAATGCATATCCATATAAAAGTACAAAATAGCATGTCTGTCAATGTATTTTTATAAGTTATAAGGCTAGATAATACACTTTCAAAAAAGCAAATTTTTCTTTAAGGTAAACATTCCGTGCTGCCATTGAAATAAAAATTGAACATGGACAAAGCACGTTTTTCTGACATTACATTCAATACGATGTTACAGCTGAAGCCCTTGTACTAGAGTTTCTCATATAGCACGAAACAAAATGAATAATTGGTATGAAACCATCACGTATAAGGCTGTCTGTTGTTGTGTACTTATTAAATAGTAGACAAATTGACGGCGTCTCAGTTAATTCCTCCAATGAAGGAGAAATGTCATATAACAATTGCAATTAGGCGGTTTATATGTCTTTTATATGTAACAGTTCTAATTAATGCAATTTACATTCAAATCACGCGGAGACATTCGTTCTACGTACATTAAATCCTTACTCCGGCTTCACACAGGTCAAGTGCTTGTATGAAAGAATAATACTGGCTTCAATCTTGATTCTTGAACTCCATCATTTAGCACAAAATATAATAACATTATCTACACATTCAACTGGGTGTCTTTATGTTGTGTTATTTTTGTATTGAGATACTAACATTGAATTATCGGTTTCAGTGTAAAAATCGACGTGATATTATATTTTTTCTTCCCATTAACATAATATAATTTAGTTTTAAAAGACATAAAATATCATAGGCATAAAAAACATTCATCGTAACAAAATAATTAACACACCTTTCGTTACAATCCATTTTTCATATTCCGCAGTCTTTTCTGAATTAAATCGTAATCGATACATTTAATCTAAACAATTCTTTTAAAAGTTTATATTTGGTTAACCCTTTAAGATGGATTTTGACTGTTGGATTTTTATATTTGTGACCAGATTTCGTATTTAGTTTTTGCTCAAAGACAGTTGTAATTCATCTTATAAGATGAGTTATGCAGCTGGAGAGAGTAAGGAGTTGATCAAACTTCGATCAGATTTTTAGTGCAATATTTTTTTTAATACTAATTGTAAGAAAAATTCCTTTCTTTCAAGGTTCAGTCGCACACGGAGACATTAAGCAGATATTAATGAAACAATAATTTATACCTGCTTTGTCTTTTTGCAATTTTGGATTTCGGCCCTGTTCAGTAATTTTGTGATCATCCTCAGGTGTAAAAAAGTTCAGCATGTTTCTCGAAACTCTTTCAGACATTCTCTACCTCGCCATGCCGATTTGTTTTGATATATTAGTCGTCCGGCCCGACGGTTAAGTAACTTTCATTGAAAATAATTGCTGTCCCCTTTCTTTGTTGAAATGTTAGAGATACCCTAAAGATTGACTGCAACAGGTGTTTTTATTGGTACACATGTAGCCGACCGCCCGTCTTCTTATCCCGTCTATACCGGTAGAACCAACCTATTGCATCGGCAGAAAGGTTAATTGATCCCATTTACGGTCCATATTCCCTCAGTTTTGTGCATTTTTTAATTTCTTCTTAACCTGATGTAGATTTAATATTAAACAATGAAGTAAATAATTGCGTCATTATTGGTTGTTGTTTCTCCTAAATGTTCATTATTTCTTTGGATTTCTTGTTTTTAATGTCAGCCCAGACATAGTCGGGGTGACCTGTTGTTATTCTACGTTTCTTCTGATTATTATTCTTTTATTATTCCAATAATTCTTGTCCGAGCTATTATTTTGAAATGGCTGGATGAAATGATACCAAACTTAGCACAGAGCTGGTTCACCATCTGAAGTGGTATGCTGTGCGTTTAAAATTTTCAAAATGGGCACCATTTCCAAGATGGCCGCCAGTTTACGTTGAAAAATTGGGGATTCTATATCTCAGGAACTGCTTAGAGGAAACAGTTTGTATTTTGCATAAATGTTCAGTAAGATGAAAGGAAGGAATTTGTGCGAGAAAATTTTCAAAATGGCCGCGGTTTCCAAGATGGCCGCCTAAATACGTAAAAATTTGACTTTGCCCAATTTCAACGACAATTGATTTCTAGGTAGATTTTGAAACTGCGAATAACATGGGATCGTCGTATTGGTGGTCTGGGGTGACATCGGCTATTGATGTCAATTGCATATCTAGTTTTTCTTGTATTTTTATTCGTTTTCCTGTATGTATTTTATGTTATTCATTCACTCCATTTGAATGCAGATCACATACTGTTGTTTTCTTCGTGTAAAATTCTTATCCCATATTACTAATTTATATGAATTCGACTATAAACCTGAAAATTACATACACCAGCACAAGGTTTAATTTGGATTGTGATTTCTCAGTAATGATATTTTTTCTGAAAACTATTCGTTCAACAGTGTGACGGGTGCTGTTAACAGAGCAGTACATGCTTACCCCTCCGGAGCACCTGATGTCACTCTCAGTTTCACTGGAGTTCACACTGTGAGTGCCTTTGTTCTGAATGTTGTGGTTTCTGGTTCTGTGCTTTGTGTCTGTCTGGCGTCATTGTTTTTGTGTCTAACGTCATTGTTTTCTGTGTTCTCGTTTTTGCCCTGTCTTTGGATTTTGTGAATTTTACCCCTTTGTTCCTTCGTTATTCTACTGCCGTTGTTTTTTCAGAAATTTTTTTTTTTTCAGAAATCTTTCCGACTTGCAATATAGGTGAAATATTCTGCAAAATAAAAAAATGTCTAGCATCAAAACTGTTGGTTGAGTTGCGCGGAGAAACAATGTGTTGTCCATTGCAAGTTACCAAAAATACATAAGTTCAGCATTGTATAATATTCAAAAAATGTACAAAAATCAAAAATCTTCCAACATACACTCTTCAATATAGGTACAAATGATCTGCAAAATAAAACTTCCAGCATTTAAACTGTAGGAGGAGTAGCAACAACTTGTACCCCACGGCGGACGGACGGACGGTCAAACCGACAGACGGATGGACAGGGGCAAAGCAATTTGTCCCCGACTATTCGTGGACATATTTCTTTGTCCTTGTCAAATAAGGACTGGGTATAATGATGTATGTCACTGTAAAGTTTGAAACGAGGTCAGACGATAATGACGTATAATGTATGTCACCGTTAAGATTGTCTTCATTGCATTTAATTTATGACGCTCCATTTAATTACCATCATATTCGGTAACCTTATTGTTGCTTTGTCGTCGCTTGAAATTGTAGCAATTGCTGGTTTAAACATCATTCATTTTGACATGTTTGGTTTCTGTAATTATTTCCGGTGTCAACTTCGATTAGGTCAATGACAGTGTAAAACAGAATTAAATTGGTACGCATTTGTAATGCTTCACCTTTCCTCTCAAATAGCTGGAAATATAATGTTTGTCTAGAAATGTTGACGTAACACCCAAAGGTTATTTTACAAAACATCCTCTGATTGTAATTGTGGATGACATCTTTACTGAAATTGTCTGAAATTAACCATGAAAGCTCGTTTTTCCCTTGTGCGACCTGTTTTTAAAATTTCTATCTGCATCCCCTTAATTGCATTATTACATTTCATATTACATATCATCCTTAGGGTTCGCAGGGGACATACGTATCAAGCGCGGAGATGTAGGCTTTAAGCTGTTATCGATACTTAAGGGAGTAGCGATTTAGAATTTGTTTCGCAGAAATAATTCCGAGTCTGATCTTCACTTTTTTATTTTTTATAGTATAAAAGGATCTTGAATAAGAATTTCCAGTGTAATTTTCAGGCTTTCATGTTCTGTATCACCCATAAACATATTTAGTTATGGAATATGGAGTGTCTTTAATACCCTGACATTATCATCATGTTTTTGTTAGACAGATATTCAACGCAAAGTCATTACAAACAAATATCAAAATTAAGCTATAATATCTCATATCCTTAATCATAATATCTTCCCTTGTAATCAGTCTTATCATGGGATCTTGTGAGGTTTCATAATTTACTCATGTCTGTACAAGAAATAAAGGTTAAGTCAAACAAACTGATCAACCCTAGCTCCTGTCATGGTCAAAACTGATAAGCGACCTTAATCTAAAAATTTGTTAAATATATAAGTAATTTTATAACTGTACGAAGTTATGTGATTGTCTATACTCTTAAAGACTCGGCAAATGTTCTCACTGGTATAAGATATCGATTTGTATAGTCATCAAGAGCTTTGTCGATTATGCCCCTTTACACACATATAAGCTTCAATTCTATATTACTTCTTCGTACTGCTTAACTTAGAAAACTTTATTTATTGTGACTGGAAAGGAAAATGATGACAAAAAATTAATAGTTTGAAATCTTTTGAAAATATTTGTTCTGTCTTTTACCTCTACCTTTTAAAGTGTTTACTTTAAAATAGTTTTAACCCATTTTGGAAAAGAACGTGCAGAAATTTGTTTTTGGTGGTATTGTGCATTCACTTTGCGTCCATTATCCGTCCGTCGTAAACCTTTTCTTCAAACAAATTCTTCATAGAACCACTGAATGGATTGTAGCCAAACTTGGCATGATAATTTTAGGTGCTTATTAAGTCTTGTTACATTGGTGCTAATCTGTCAACCATTATGTCAACAGGATAGAACTTTGTAAACCGCAAAATGGATTTTAACGACAAAAAGCATGAATGATTCTTGTGAGATGCTGACCAAGAGTTCATACTTTGGTAACGATCCGTCAGCGAACGTAGTCGCCAGCGAAAAATTAAATTTGAATATAGGACCTTATTGGCAATGCATAGAAGAATAACTGAAATTTTATAATTTCATCACACATGACATTTAGCGGTGTACATTCCTAGAGAACCAGTGAATGGATTTTAACGAAACATTGCATGTATGGTACTTTTGAAGTGCTGATCAATTGGTTTTATTTGTACACTCTTCCGTCATCTAACATTGTCGCAAGTGGTGTAACTTAGTTTTAATTTTTGACGCTATGGGAAATGCATACAAAAAACTTCTCGAAAAGTGATTAATTTATTTTAACTACTGTTAAAAAAGGATGTATTTTAACTACGCATGGTATGAATTGTACCTGTCAGGTGGTGTTATTACTTTGGGATCTATCCGTCATCCAAAAGGGCCGTAAGCGGTGTTTTACAATGAACACTATGCAAAATGCCAAGGTCTTCTAGAGAAACACTGTATGGATTTAAACTACGCATAGAATGAATGGTACTAGTTAGGCGATGACCAAGTGTTACTACTTTTTGCTTATCCATAATTAAACGTGGTCGTCAGCCGTAAACTTAGTTTAATAAACATTGGGCCTATCGGAAATGCCTACAAATGTAATCCTCTAGAGTTATGAGGTGTTGAAAATAATGTTATTTTACCGACGTCCAACATGGCTTGCAACCAGTGGACCATTTCTAACATTGGATCCTAGAAAATATTATCTAAGATTTTTTTTGTCGTTAGAATAAGGCTAGAGAATAACAAAATGAATTTAACGAAAACATAACATAAATGATACCTGTGATATATTTACCGATTGTTGTTTCTTTGGTGCCTATCCGTCATCCAATATGGTCGCAGAAGGTGAATTTAGTTTTTACATGCAACCCTAATTCGAGAATGCTTAAAGAGATCTTCTAAAGAACCACTGAAATGATTTAAAGAAACGTGGCATAAATATAACTTTGCGGTGTAACCAATGTTTTTATTTTGGTGCCAATTCACATTTCACAAAAATAACATTAATATAATAATAAAGTTTCTTTACTCATCTTAAAATTAATACCCTTAAACATAGGAGTTTATTTGACTAAATGTATTGGTTATTGCCTAGGTGAGCAATATGGGTTCTTGAGAATTTCTTTTCTTAGTTTCCCTTACACGTTTTTGGTTAATGGACTTCCGAATGTTTTGGTTTTATCTGCACTGATGAGACATAAGTTGGCGATATGCGCGTAAAATTATGCAGAAAAAAATGAACAGTTACTTCGGTATTTTGTTATCAGATATTGATTTAACAATTACAAATTCAAATGTAATAAGAACCAGAAGTTTTCAAAAACATGTGCTTGGGATTTGCAGTATTAAAAAAAAATAAAGAAACATAAAAAAAAAAGATTATTAATAAATACTGGAATCATGAAAAGTATAGTCAAAGTATTTATATAGTTTAAAAATAAAACAAGCAACGAATGTTCATCCATAATCGACAATTCGAAGAAACCTAGCAGATTAAAGACAATGCAAGTTTTGACAAATGTTGAGTGTGAACAATATTTTGATGTATATTGCAGCAAATAAAAATATGAAATATTTACGTTCTGGATGACATGTGCTGCCCCAACCATGACCAATGCCCTTTCACTCAGGTGTCAACACAATATTCATACACTTTTTTTCAAATATGACACTTGTTTCAATAATTATATGCTAGTAGCTTTCATTTAAGCCTTTTTAAGATGTTCTCACCATGAAAATATACAACACCATATTTGTATCCTAGGTGATATGGCTTACATCATTTATTGTTTTTGACTTACAAACTCTACTGTTTAAATACTAGTTGCAATACTTTAATAGTGTATTTTTGTCATCTTATCATTATCTTGTTACTTCAGTTGGTATTATTATTCATTAAGAACATGAGGTGGAATTTAATGGTAATATCTTTTTGCGATCCTTCCATGTTTTATTCTATGCGCAGGACCAAAATTTGAAAATACTGGCACTTTTCATTCCATTTGTTATTTATCTAGGAAGATTACCAATAAACAATACCATTTAAAGTATTTTTTAAATAATTCAAATCCTTGTATGCCGATCTTTTTGAATGAAATATATTTATTTCGACAGCCTTCAAAAAAGTCGAAATTCAGATCATGCATACACTTTATTGCCACCTGTTTTTATTCATTTTTTTTTCTTTCTCGATTTTGTCTTTTGGTATGGCATCACAATTTTTGTAATCCCTATGTTGGCACGTTTTAAGATTTTTTTCTAAGATTGTCCATGTGCTGCCACCGTTCTGATGTAATCATTGTAATCTGTAAAGGTTGCTGATAAACATAAGAATTAGCCTCTTTTTCAAAGCCCCATAATGGAAACGGATGATCGGGGAGATTATTTTTAAAACATATGGGTTATGGACTACGAAATAAAAAAATTAAATAGGAAAAATCTGTCTGTGGTTATAGCATGTATGATAATATTCGATCTACTTTAATTATTCAAGTTTTTGAACTTGAACCGTGCTAGTTCAATTTTGTTATTTGTAAATCTTTAGGAAGATTGAGTTTGTGCAATAAATATTTCGAATAATTGCAAAGTCACATCAAAATTGAATTATGTAACATCAACTCTGCAAAGTGTTCAAAGTGTCAGAGCTTATATTTAAAATGAAGATTTCTACAAAAACAAATTTAAAGGAACAATTCTGGTATAAATAGCTAAATCAGGATTATAATTGAAAATCTGCCTATGTTCCAAATGTTAAGTGTCGCATCCTAATGAACTGAATTAAATGAAATAATTTACGATCGATAATATCAAAAAGTGCTTCTAGTAGAGTTTATTGTGCTTAAACCAATTTGCTGCAGGCAGCAGCAAAGCTTATTGAAAACAACATCCATTAAACTGTGCCCTATATTAAAACTAAAACTGATTTTTCTGATAACCTATTCTAATCATGCTTTTCAAATCGATATATTGTACAAAGGTGTTTTATGTTGCAATATCTACAGCAATTTATTCTTTAATTTACTTGCATACCCTTTGATTTTTAATTTCGCTTTTCTTTCATACCATTCATTTAGTAGAAATTAACATTCCAATAAAATAAACAATACTTTATATGCATTCTGCAACTGATAAAAACGGAACAAGAAGTGACAAGTCCTTTAAAATAATAACACATTCACCAATGCAATTTATCTGATGAATTTCCATCTTTTTATATATACTGAACATCACAAGAAACGCACCACTTTGTTAATATTATATAGCTCACTTGATATTTTAGCCATATCATCCTTTTTATGCATTTTTTAAATTTCAAGTTACAGCAACGCTTTCTGTTGAATATGTGAGAAAACAAAAGTCAAAGAATTGCTTTCCTCAGAATTGAATTGTTTGGTAGTGTATTTTCAAAAGTTACAAAAAGTTACAAAAAAGCTGCAAAGGAGCACAAATGGTCCTTAAATCATCATTTTCAACATTTTTTGCATTTTGGGTAAAGAAATAGTTTTTTTTTGAGGAAATAAGATTCAGAATTCCAAAACGTTTCATTTTTTCAGAATTTTGACTTAATGATAAGAGAAATAATGTGTAAAATTGCAAGTTTTTCCAGCAAGTATTTGAAGAGATATTTGCTGTTGAAATTAACGGTTCATAGAAATGCACATTTGTGGTACGTTTCTTTTGTTGTTAAGTATATTACATTTGAATGTGTCAAAATAATAACACCGAAGTTACTGAAATTAAGTTTCTGCATATGACCATTTGGACATATAAATCTTTTAAGTGCAAATCAAATTAGATATTTAAAAGACAATTAACCAAAACTTTGGACATTTGATAGACAACGAATAACTAAAAAGGTATACACGAAGAGCCTAAATAAGTAGGGCAGAGCTATGCAAGAAAGATTCCTTATTGCTTGGGAAAATTTTCTTAAATCTTAAATTGAACATTCCAAAATGAAACCGTTTTAATTGTAAGCACCGAAGCACTGACTACTCCTTTGGTGAATACCATTTAACACTAGTAGAAGCATCGCTCTTTCTTGAAAACCAAAACGTTTGAAAAATAGGTCGTTGTAATTTTTGCGGTGATGCAACATTTACTAGGGATGAGTATCTTCAATAAAATATTGTATCATGATATATCGATACAGGGCAAGCGTATCGTGATACGTATCGATACGTATCGTCTTCTGATTTCTCAATTTGATTATATTTTTAAATCTTCTTTTTTTTAACTATTTTTTTATGTGATAAAATAGTAAAATATTCCTTAGTGAGACAACAGTGTTCATATTCATGTAGCTGAATCAATTTGTTTGTCCTTTTTCTGACTTTTCCATACCAAAATCAGCAAATTTCGAGAATTTAGGTGGTACTGAATCTGAATTTTAGCAGAAATCAGAAAACGATACGTGTCGACACGCTGGATTCCGTATCGATATACCTAGTTTGTTGAAAAATATCGCGATATATCGATATATCGGTGTATCGTTACACCCCTAACATTTACCGGTGCCAAAGTTTGTATTTGCATCATGAAAAAAGGGAAAAATGACCTTGTGATAAACGGGTAGATTACAGGAAATATGAAGCTAGTTAAACCAGTTGATGAAATTGTAAAACGATTGGATGAAACATCAAATAAAAGCAAATTCAAATGCTGATATGAGTTGTAATCTTTCATTATGCTTCCAAACCTTCTTTGTACGTTTTGTTCTTTTCAAAGTGATTAAGGATGTTCGCTGGTCAATTTTAAAATAAATAGGATCTCAAATAAATGTTATATTCTGTTAGAAAACTGAAAAAGAAGTAATTAAAGCGAGAAAAATTGATAGGTTGTTGATGTCGTTTTTGAGATTTAAGTGATAAAAAAATTGACGGGAAACTGAAATCCTCTAAACTTTTCTTAGGTTTAACGTAAGCAATGTTTATCTTTGGAAGAATGTGATAAAATAAATAGGATCTAATGAAAGTTTGTCAGAATGCTGATAAAGATGTACAAAATGAAATAATGAAACAAAATATGGGGATTCCTGGGCAAAAACTTATAATGTTTTGAATAGATAAATCCAGAGAAGCCCGAAAAGCTGACAGAAATAGGAAAAGGTGACCAGCGAGCATCCTTAAGGATTTTCTTAGCATAATTGCTGCAGGTGAGACATAACTTACGGACGTTACTGTATGCCAATTAATTCACAACTGTTTATTTATTACATAGATTAAGCTAAATCGGTGTAGATCTATAAATGTTAATCATTTATATGTTCATCCATGGAGAAAATATTTTCTTGTAATAAGACAATACGTAAAAACAAATAAGAATAAAATAGGATCCAAATTAATGGATTTGACATGTTTTTCTTGATTACAAATTGCCCCCTTTAAAGTGTAATAGGTGTCGTATACAGATAAACCCATGCTAATTCTTTAGAATATTTGTTGCAACTCCATTTTTATTATACTTCAGTTTTGAATGTCTTACAGTAATAGGGTCTGTAAGTCTCGTCATGTGACACCGAGATTTCACGATAAAATTTGAATTTGAAAACGTCTCCCGCCAAAAGATGACGTTTTAGTATTAAGACGTTTGCATTTTTTGTTAAGAACGTCATATGTTATCGTGCAAAATGCAACTTCAGGGTACAAAAATTGTACCCGGAAGTTTCAAAATTCAACGAGACTTACAGACCCTATTGTAATATATTTTATATTCACAAGCGTAAAGATGTACGGATTTCAGGAAGTGAAGAAATTGAGCAAGGACTATTCCACGTTGTTAGATAATATTAGCAATTGTCAACATGAGAACAAAACGTGATATGTTTTATGATGTTGACGTACCCAACTGTGTCATTTAATTAACCAGGTGTTGTGCTAATTTTTCATCTAAACTGACAGTATCTCCTTTGTTAAAGTTTGTCCTTAGTTGATTTTGACTGTACTTTTAGATACCATTGGTTATGTTCTAACAATGTGTATCTTTTGATTCCTACTGAAACAAAGTTGATATTGCCATCTTCTGATACTTACTATACAGGTTCTAACTTCGGTATTTACTTCTTTACTACCAAGGGTCGATGCTTCTATAGGTGATCCACTAGTTTCTTAGAATTCTCACAAGCCCCATAGTTCAATACTTTTAACTCATAACAGCGGAAAATCGATTGTTTTT
>MJUU01069338.1:64745-91408 GCA_002080025.1 Modiolus philippinarum | reverse complement strand
ATCATACCCGCCAAATACTATATTGTCATTATAACATGGGCTTTCGTTGTTTTTGCATATTTTACCCCTCGCTAACGCTCGGGATAAAATATTTGCAAAAACAACTCAAGCCCATGTTATAATGACAATATAGTATGGCGGCCATGTTTTATTTCTTAAATATAATTCAATTTCTGAAGAATTTCCAGTAGCGGAAGGGCATCGGAATGTCGTTATTTCAGTTATTAATAATTGAAAAAGGGGTATATTACTTTTTGATACGGCAAATATCGAATTCTTGCTACAACGGAAAATATACCATAAATCTTGCTACAATTAATAAACAAAAGGAAGTTTCAGTTTCAGTTTCAAAACAATTATAGTACTTTTACTGTACTTTGTAGACATAAAGCATCTATTAAACATGAAACACACTTTGGAAGTTAAGAAAGCCAATACAATAATATTGTACCTGTATTACTATGTTATTTAATAACTGTTTCTATTGACCAGGTAAGAATAATAAGTTGATTGATTTGTCTTTTGCCCACTTAGCAGTATTTCAGCGATATCTTGACGAGAACAACTAAAGCTTATCAATGCATCATTAAAAAAATAGAAGGCCGAAACAGATACAGCTGGATGGAAAAATGCCACAGGAAAGGGAGAAATGGGCAAGGGCAGGCAGTGTTGTGTAATTCAGTCAAAGGGTGTTAGATTAAATGTCACATGTATATTGAAGGGAATAAATGCTTTTTTCTGAATGATATTTTATGACTTGAGATAAGAATTATGAAGATGGTCTGTTCCATTATAACCAAAAAAGAAATAGCACAAAATATGAGCAAATATGTCCTTTGTACTAAAAACAAGTGATGAAAAAATGAAATAAACATGAAATGGCATTTTCTGCAAAAATATAAAGTTCTGTAAAAATCACCGATAGACCTCGGATAAAATAACAACATATAGATCATACAACTTTATACAACTCTATTATCACTTTTACTGATTAACACTTAAGGTGTCTGCAGGGTGTTCATTTCCTATTATAGAATTTTGTAAAATTTTCTGTGTAGAAACAAAACTGTATTATTGTCCAAAATGTAAAATAAAATTTGGGGGGTCACCGTGCATTTAAGCGCAAAATCTGAAATTGAAAATTTCAGGATTTTACATAGAAATGATAGGGAAAATGATCATATGGGAGGATAGTTCCAAAAATCTATTATAAAATTTTTTCATACTTTGCATGTGTTTAATTATCGTTATATAGTTTACATATAAGAAATAAAAATTAGGGGTCACCATTGAAATAAGAGAGAAAAATTGCAAAATGTTAATTTCTCTAGTGATATCTTTGTTAAAATATTTTATGAAATTATCTCCCTTGAATATTTTCTGTGTTCTGTAAATCCAGCAACAGATTTGAAGCTAATCCTTAACAGCTAAACGAATATTATTCAACTTTCAAAACTGATGATTTGATATTGATATGAGTGTAGCTCTTTAGCTGACCAGTTTCATTTATTATAGTAGAACCCGTCGAATATTCAGGATGTAAAAAAGAAAGGAAATTGGGTACGGTCTTCAACACAGTGAGGAACCTCACACCATATCGCAAGCCCTAAATGGTCCCATAAAAGTAAAAAAGTGAATAAATCAATAGAAACAAATCACATCAATTAACAAAGGATGTTGGAATACTACGGTTTACAAAGCATTAAAAAGCTGTTTTTTAGCCAATAAATTAATTTTCATTTGACCCTTTTAAGCATTAAAGAGCAATATATCAAACTGGATTACAACTTCAACTGTTTCATAATGTGCAAATAAAGTAAAGAACCCTTCCTAAGATGAAATTAGGCTTTGTTAAGGGTCACAGAATTTAATAAGAGAAAAAAATGCTATAGTTAATGTAACTCATTGCTTATAAAGCTTAAATTGAGGCCAGACCTATTTTCAATTTTGATCCAGACAAGATTAAAGCAATTTTAACAGACATTATTTGATAATAGATTAAGCGAAAACACTTTCGGCGTAGAAACTTTAACATGACAAGAATGAAATTGGCTGAAGTGTATCAAGAATTGACCTTTAAAATATAACTCTTCATTTTCAGAAAATAAACACCTATAGGTTATTGTTCTTTTTCCAATATTTATGGTAAAACGTCAACTAAACTTTGTGTAATTTTTGCAAAAATACAAAGCTTAGAAAGAGGGTGTATATCAATTCTTAGAAATTTGTTTTATGTCACTGCAAGTATCACTGATCAATTAACAGTGAAAGGATATGGAGTAAATACAAATGATACAAAGTCTCTACAAATACATGGTTAAACTAAGTAATGGAACAACGCTTCTATTGTTGTTCTTCATCATTAAGTCACCATGAGGTTTTCAAGAATAAGCTTTACACATACTTCATAGTAAGTTCAAAACGGTCCCTAGCACGGGTTTGAACGGAATTCATTGCTAGATGTCGAACAACACTACTTCCAGATGTCTATACCCAAGGTTCCGGCAATGTCGACAAACATAAACTGGCAACGCTATCCTACAATTTCTGTCATCTGTTTCCCAACAAAAAGACTAATAGAAGACAATCAGAACAATTTAGCACCCACAGGGCACAAACGAACTCTAGGTAGACATATTGATTATACTTACATTTCTGCCGCCTCAAAATATTATCCAACCATTTTCTTAGAGATTTATTATCCGATCTTAACCAAACATCAAAGGAATATTAGGTCTTGGAATATTCAAAATGGCACATGTTGCCCTGGAAAAAGGAAAAAGGCGAGGAAATTCAAAGTGCTCAGAATTGGATAGTAAATGCATAGCCCAATAGTCGGACTTTTATGACATAAAAAATACCTTGCGTTTTATACTTTATAGAAATTTACTGTTTTTTATCAAAATTCTAACAGAGGCTTCATTTCGTGTATGGCACTCAGTGAATGTCATTGATACTGGATTTGTCCTCCTATTTCGATTTTTTTTTCGGACATGAGTACTTCTGTTTTGACTATATTTGGGTTATGGCTTTCCATATTATTTGATTCTAATGCTGCTGAGTTAACTCCTTGAAACACATGTAGCGCATAAGAAAATAGGTTATCTTGCATACTGGAAATTGTTTTTTGTCTACAAGACTTGAAAATGCGACAGTTGCCATGGAAACGGAAAAAGGCGGCAAAATTGAAAGGTAGCTCCTCTTACACATACTGGTTTCTAGCTCCGAATTTTGATTTCGGAGTTTGTTTTGGAGCATTTTGTATCAGCAGCCTCATTCAGTTATGAATTATTTTTTACCTGCAGTTTTTTGCTGTCTATCTTATTTTGATAAAGATTGTATTTGTAGAATATAACATAGAGACTGACATTTAAGGCTACAAAACTTTGGCGTACTAACAGGAGCAAAATAGTCTAATATTTAGAAACAAAGTGTGTTTTTTATAATATTCAAATTGGGAAAGTAACGAAGTGGAAATAATAGAAATTTTTTCAATGACTGTTTCGTAATATTACATAAGAAAAGATCGACCATCAACAATTGGTTATATAATCAGATTAAAAAAAATAAAATGATGCGATAGTGTTAAAATTAATGATATAAAAGGAATGTCATTGTACAGTTTATTGGAATAGTTAAATGTCAACAAGAGGAATTTCTTTGAGTTGAAGAGCATTCTATGTTGAGAAAAGCAAATTTAAGTCTTTTCAGAAAAACAACACCATTCCAATCATGAATGAACAAGTTTCATTGACTATATTGAAAAATAATTTGATTTCGACATTTGACTTCAAGAACTTTTCAATTTTATTTTAAATTAACTGTTACATTTCTATTATACTTTCTCCTACTGTTAAAGGCTGACAGGTTCACTTTATGTTAAGCATAAAATTGTGCAAGTTCTTTGAATAATCAAATTTCAGTATGTCATGATGTGTCAATTATTACATTATCATTGAATTAATCATCAGAAATATAGTTATATTGCCATAATCAACAAAAAAGTAGCCTATATATACATACAGTGATTTGGGTTCTTCATTTATCAAATTGTTAATGTTAATTTCAAAGTTAACCTAGGTCTCTGATACTGCAAAATGATAATTGAAACCTCTAACATCTATCCAGTTCTCACACTTCTAAAACTGACTTTAGAGCCTTTGTTTCTTTCTAGAGGGCGAACTTCCAAAGCAGGTTTTCGGTATACAATACTTTTTGTTGTAAATAGACATTTTTCGGTAGATCAACAATTTATTACTGAACATGCAAACATGGAATATCTAAAGCGTCGCCAGTAAACTCAAAGCGACCATTAAATCTCAAATTGATGCCTCCAAATCTTCAAATAGAATACTGTTATCTCCTAAATGTACATATATTGAAACTTTTTAACGTCAAATTAAGTTTTGCCTAGGACCTTGACATGATCTTAAGGTCACTTGCGGCTGTAATCTATTTCTGTTAAAAACATTTCTGTTAATATTTTAGATTTTAAAATTAATATCACGGTATTTTCAGGTCAAAATTATGGGCGGTGGAAAGGGGAAAGAAATACGTAAAAGCGAAACAAACAAGTAATTTCTAAGACATGCTAAAATACCAAACAAACAGGTATGGTTATAAAAACTAACAGCATTAAATGAAAAACTAACAGCCTAGAATGTTAAATCAACAGACTAGAATGCAGAACTAATAAACGTCAATTGGTAAAAACTACGTCAAAACACAACAAACAAGTAATTTTGGATACATGTTGAAATACAAAACAAACAGGTATGGTTGTAAAAACTAATTGAAAATTAACAGCCAAAAGTTAAATCAATAGACTAGAATGTAAAATCTACAGACGTCTCATGTTCAACAAACAGCAACGCGAGGTGGCGTTTTCTGAGGGTCGTAAAGAGGGCACTGAGGACGAGAAATAAAATTGCCAGTACTATATTAGCTAAATGACATCAGGTTTATAGCAGAAAAAACACAGATCGATGATCTAAAAAGAATCGATGTATTTAAATGGGGTCGCCATCGATCTTAAGGAAACCGGCGAGTTTATGATCGGTTGATGATACTTACCTTTATAATATTCTTTCTGAATAAAACAGAGCTTTGTGTCATATCGTTATTTGCCGTGTTTCGTCATGACAAACTGAAAAGAAAAATGCATCGTGCAATCCAATTTCTAATGCTCCTTTACGACTTTCAAGCTTTTCTCTTTAAACGCCATCTAGCGTTAATTCGATTATTAGCTGTTCGTTGAACATGCGACGTCTGTTAGTTTTACATTCTCGTCTGTTGATTTAACTATTGGCTATTAATTTTACAATTAGTTTTTACACCCATACCTGTTTGTTTTGTATTTCAACATGCATCCGAAATACTTGTTTGTTGCATTTTGACGTACTTTTTACCCTTTGAAGTCTGTTAGTTTTGCCTTCTAGTCTGTTGATTTAACCATTGGCTGTTAATTTTTCAATAAATTTTTACAACCATGTATCCAAAATACTTGTTTGTTCGAATTTTCCATTAAACTAATCTTACAGTAACTTCGGTATTTGATTCTTCATTCAAATATGTTTGTTGTTAAGGCCTTATTGTGGAAAGGATCAAACAGAAACATGCTACCAAATGTTATAATAAACGAATAATTTGTTTGATAAACAGAGACACCTTATTTGATTTACATTATAAATAACACCTTTGTCTGCAACTAGTAAATTTGGTTGCTGTTGTATAGACAGCAATTTAACAAGTCATATTTAAGAAATCCTGAATACAATCACACCAGACAATTTCATCTCTCTAACGTCCCAGAGGATCTAAAACAGAATTCTTTAAATATGTTAACAATATTTGAATAATGGAGGCATACATTAATATGGCATTTCTCATATATCATGACGGCGTTTGTTAGGCTAATACAAAAGTTGCTGAGTGTCTTGTATTCAAAATTAGCCAATTGTTTTTAATTTGTTCTGAAAGGACGACAAGAAAACATAAATTGTCACTGACAACAAAAAGAAAAAAAAAGGCCTTATAAACATTTGGATATTTGTAAATGTTTTAAAGAACATCCCGATAGAGACAAATGGACAATTACATAAAATGTATTTACTGCGGCATATAATTGCTTCGACAAATTGACTGCGAAATCAGTTTTACAAATAGAGAGGAATACAGCTTGTCACCAATAATATTTGTATGAGAAACAGGCAAAGTATTTACTGTTTTAAGCTTAACAACAATGAAGGGATATGGATTAATGCAAATGAGACAAAATCTCTACAAATACATGGTAAAACACAGCAATGGAACAACACTTTTATTGTTGTTCTTCATCTTGAAGTCACCATGAGGCCTTCAACAATGAACATGACTCATACCTCACAGCAAGTTCAAGACGGCCCCTAGCACCGGTTTGAGCGGTATCCATTGATAATTGCTGAGCAATTAGCAATGAATTCATTTATGTCATGATTTGTTAATTCTAGCACAAAAACAACTGTATTCTATAGTTAATAATCTCAGGTTTACGCCTTCAAAGTAATTTTTTTTTAAAAAGGGTAACGATTTACAACATGTACAATGAAAAAATACAAAAATTATTGGTGTTAAATTTACAATACTAAAAAAAGCTTTTTAAGTAAAAAGCATCAAAACTTAGATCAAAGAAAATAACCAATAACGTTATGCTATTTAATTCATGCACCAAAAAGTACACCTTTTACCCTTAATTCACAAGTTTGTTAAACGGCAATTTTTCCATCTTTTTTGCTATATTTATGAAAAAAACATAAGGAATTCTAATCATTTTGTGGAGTTAAAATATCTTCGACCAATAATAATTTTTATTTCCACTTTTGTTATACAGTAATGTTGCTAGACAAAAAGCACTTACGAACTCCATTGTTGAAGACATTATTGCGATTTCAATATTCACTGTTTTTGGATTACCTATGTATTTCTGTAAAGTTTGTCTTTAGTGCATTTACTCAATATTGATTGTATATGGAAACTTGAAGAATTTAACTATGACGAAAGTTTTGAACTATTGAGTGTCTTATTCTTAATCTATAGTTCTGCCCGTAGATGATTTTGGCTTTTGTTTTTAGAAGCTATTGTTAATTTGTTCTCTATTTTTCTGCAAATTTCGGTTAGTGAATTTCGTTCTGTTTGGATTTCATTTGAACTGAAGATACATATGTTGCCAAAATATGTTTGCTAAAATATCGAATGCACATTCAATCAACTGCAAGGAATATTCTTAGAATATGGCCTGCTCCTTTATAACATATCAGCAAGTTAATACAAATTCCGATTAATACGAAGACAATAGCCAGCAATCAAAAATGGAAGTTACCTGATTTGACATTTATCTGCAAAAATGTATACTTTGGTACCGCATAAAACTTTTATACAGACTTCAAATTATAGAACAACATATCGATATAATTATACAACTTCATTTGCACTTAAACTTTCAATTTGATTTTAAATTCACCCTAAGCAGATTGACTAATGTGATCCTTTTCTACTTTATTGGTTCTGATTTCAAATAATATTGATAAGAGCGAAAAAGCCAAGAAGTTTCTTTTTTTTCTTGCTTCTTTCATTTGAATCCAAAGTAATGTATGAAGAAGAGCTCAGAAATTTCGATTTTTAATTTTCATCTGGCGTTTTTAAAAGATGAGAGTAATATGTAGAAACTAATTACTGCTTAAAATGTTTCAAAATGTACAAATGAAGTTAAGTATCGTTCCTGAGATAAAACAGGCTTTATCAAAGGTCTTAGAATTTAATAAGAGAAAAATCTCTTACAGTTTATGTAACTCTGATTATTAAGCTTAAATTGAGGCCAGACCTATTTTCAATTTTAATCAAAACATGGTTAAAGCAATTCAATCGACCGTTTAACAGACATTATTTGCTAATAGATTAAACGAAAACATATTCGGCGTAGAAACTTAAGTATAATAACAGGAAAAGAAAGAAATTAACTGAATATGTTAAAATAGGACACTGCACAGGTTGTCTTCATTTCTAAAATGAAACAACCACAGGTCTTTGTTCTATTTCCAATATATTATGTAAAACATCTGCCAAACGTTGCGCATTTTTTGCAAAATTACCAAGCTTCAAAGATAATATATACCAATTCCCTGAAATGAAGGGATGTGGAGTATATACAAATGATACAAAGTCTCTGCAAAAATATGGTTAAACTAATTGATTGAACAACGCTTTTATTGCTATTCTTCACTTTCAATTCCCGATGAGGCCTTCAACAATGAGCTTTACACATACCTCATCGTAAATAAAGGCGATCCCTTGTATCGGATTGAACGGATTTCATCGCTAGACGTTGAACTACGGTACATCCATGTGTCTATACCTAAGGTTGTGGCATCGTAAGCAAACAAAAACTTAACTGGCAAAGTGTTCTTACAATCACTGTCATCCGTTGTCCGACAAAAAAAATAATAGAAGACAATCATCGCACCTCATTGTTGCAGACATTATTGAGACTTCCATATAAAGAACAACAATAAAAGCGTTGTTCACTGTTTGGATTAAATTTGGAGATCATACTGTATTTTAGGATCTGAAAAAAGGGGTGGGGTAATCGTAGATTTTACTGATGCAAACTATTTGCCACAGTAAAATCTTAGATTTACCCTCTCGAAATATTAAAATACAGTTTGGTTATCTCTATTCTAATCCCCAACAAAATCGATTTTAAAATCACTGGAAGTTTGCTATGAGTCTGCGCAATTACTTTGCAATTGGTTCTGAGAATAAATCTCGATTTTATCCCCCTCAAAATTCTGACGCCATCCAATCAGAATTAGCGTTACAAACATAGGTGCATTAGAATATGTTTTTGTACTGACTTTGTCTCATGCTCATGTACTCCATATCTAAAAGCGAATTTGCTCTTTTTCAGCTTTATTCATATTGGGTTGTTTACAGATTTCCCAAATATTTTGATTTGATCCGCACTAAAGAACCATGAGTTGCCAATATTCGAATATGCAGAAAATGCATGAATAACTCCGATATTTTGTTGTTTAAACGACCTAGGGCACACACGAAGTTTAGGGAGTTTTTTTTTTACTCGCATTTCTCCCGTCTGCAAATTTTATCCGACCATTTGCTTAGAGAATAATTATCCGATCTTAACCAAACGCCACAGGAAGATTAGGTATACGAATGTTCAAAATGGCACCCGTTACCATGGAAAAAGAAAAAAAGACATGATAATTAAAAATGCTAAGAATAGGTTAAAACCCTACAAAGGTGTTATCTAACTTACACAAAAATTGTTTCTTGTATACAAGACTTAAAAATAGCAGCCGTTGCTATGCAAAGGAAAAAAGGCAGGGAAATTGAAAATGCTAACATTTAATCAAACCTCACAGAAACGTAGCCAAACTTGTAAATAAATGGTTTCTAGCCCTGAATTGTGATTTCGGAACTTGTTTTGGAGCATTTTGTATCATTATTCTGATAGAGTTATGAATTGTCTTAACCTGTAGTTTTACTCAAGGTTGAATAATATAAAAAAGAGACTGACATTTAAAGCTTAAAAACGGAATAAAGGATTCGAGTTTTTTATTGACCCTTTCGCGTTCCAACAGGAGCAAAATAGTCTAATATTAAGAAAACAGGGCGTACTTTTTTAAGTAACCCAATTAGGAAAGAAACGAAGTGGCAATAGTGGGAAGTTTTTAAATGAAAGTATCGTAATATTATATAAGAAAAGTTCGAACATCAAAGTTAGTTATATAATCAGTCCATAGAATGGAATAGTGTGTTTAGTAGTTAAAGTGTAAAAGTTAATTATAAAAGGAATGTCATTGTACAGTTTATTGGAATAGTTAAATGTCAACAAGAGGAATTTCATTTGTATTCTATGTTTAGAAGGGTCAATTTAAGCCTTTTCAGAAAATAACATCTTTTTAAGGAAAAATCCAATCAAGTACGAACAAGTTTCCTTGAATTCATTGAAAAATAATGATATTTCAATGCTTCACTTCCAAGAACTTTCCAATTAATTTTAAATTGACTATTTTATTTCTATTATACTTTCTCCTAATGTTAAAGGCTGACAAGTTCACTTTAAGTTTAGCATAAAATTGTAAAAGTTCTTTGAATAATCCAATTCCAATGTGTCATGATGTGTTGATTATAAAATTATCATTGTTTAAATAATAAGAAATACAGTAATATTCAACATCATATGTGTTGATTATAAAATTATCATTGTTTAAATAATAAGAAATACAGTAATATTCAACATCATCAACTAAGTAGCCAAAATATGCATATTCCCTGGTTCGCATTCTAACTGTAAATGTTAATAACTATATTTCCTATCCAGTTCTCACACTTATTAAACCGGTGTGGGAGCATTCGTTTCTCTCTAGAGGGCGAACTTCCCAAAAAATGCATTCGATATACTTTTTCGATACTTTTAGTTTTGTGCTACCCCAGAAAATTCTATTTCATAAATTATAAGAGATATTTTTTGATAGATCCTTAATTGATGATTGAACATACAAACAATGTTGCAATGGGAACATATTATAGTAACAAAAAATGTACACTTCTTCTTGGAAAATGCACAATCTCTGTTCATGGATTCATTGTTTTAAAGTTTAGGACGAAATGAGATCGACTGTTTTTCGAAAATATGTTTATTGCAAAGACATGGGCAAATTATAACTACCTGAATTTATGAAAACGCACATAATCAGTACTTTCTAAATATATCTGGTCTAAAAAAGAACAAAACAAACAATTCTAATAAAGAAAAATTAGATCAATAGTTATGTAATTCAGAAAACGACGGCTGAACGATTAAATCATATTGGTTATTTGTTCTCTATAATTTTTTTGAACATCTCTGAGTTTATGGTCTTTCAAACAGTTGGATTTTGTCCGCAGTGAAGAGACATAAGTTGTTGAAATGCGCATATGCAGAACCTACGTTCATAGTAACTTTGGTATATAGATATTTATTAACACTCTTTGTTGACAACAACATTACTCTAAATTACCATGTCATTTCAGAAAAAAAAAAATTGAAGGTTACGAAAAAGGTCGACATTAACATTAAGCACGTCTATCGTTTGAAGAACAATTGAAAGGTCTCTTCCGGAAGTTGTTTTTAAATGTTATCATTTTTAATTGTTGTGATATCTTGAGTCCTGATATTTACATTCAAAAATCAAAGATGCATATTGAAGGTTACGTATGAGTTGTATGAGTTTTCTTTTGTCTTGTGCAGCAAATACTTTCAGACTTTGCTACTGTCCGAATATGAAAAAAAATATTGGCAAAACGTATGCTAGAACACGCATACGTGTTCCGTTAGCTCCTCATTGTATTACAAACACTATTAGGGTCGTACCAAATTCTTTAAATAATCAATATTCATTTTTTCTGATTTCTTGAAAATAAATTTGCATTTTACCAGAACTTTTTTATCAACCATTTAGTTAATTATCAATAAAAAGAATTATAGAAGTTTGTTTCTTATACTTTAAGTATTGTCCCTAATAACAGACTCGCCTAAAACGGGTTCGTCCATTATTGGCGGCAATATTTGTCCTATAAGGTACAAAACTTCAATTATTCTATAGATATATTGATACCTTTTAAAGTAAAATAAAATTTTGCCTAGGAACATTTGCTTCCTTTTGGAGGAATTTAATACATCAGTCTTTTTGTTCTTAAAAAGAGCGAAAAAAATTCATATCTAATACTAGGTAAAGATGGGGCCTATTTTAAAATATCACACCGTGTCACAAAAAAAATGTTTGAAGTGAAAGATGTCATCGCAATGCTAGAATTTTTGACTGTCAACATATTTGTAGAATTAGGAAGACAAGTTTTCCAGCTGGCAATAGGGATAACTATGGTAACAAATTGTGCTCCTGTTTAGCAGAGTTGTTTTTTAATTCGCATGAAGCCAATTTCACACAGGGGCTAGAAAAAAAGGCAATAAGCTAGCCAAGTCCTAAAATTTCAGATTCCATTAAGATGATGATTCTGCATTCAGTATTCCTCAATGTACGGATAACCTTCATCTTATATACCCATAAGAAGTCGAAATTAAGAGACCACTGATACAGAATCATCAGCATCATAACAGGACTTTTACCTGTACATTGACAACTCTGGACGTCTGCAAACAAAAATATACGACAAACGTAATGATTTCGACTTCCTCCTTTCTTCATTCTTGCTTCGGTATTCGTTGCCGATATACTGTAATTGAAATTTTTTTTCGTTTCGAAAACATTCCTTCTGTAAATAATCTAGAGTATTTCAAATCAATATCACGGTATTTCAAGGTCCAAATAGAGTGGATTTTCAGATGAAGATTCATCAGACATAAAGTGTAATGCCATCTATTACTATCTTAATTATATTATGTATCTGTGCTTTACAAGGAATAGTTATTTCATGGAAATGAAATTACAATAAATCACCACTTTTTTCTCATTAGACGGGATGGACACCACGCTTAAACAAAGACCATAAACTGATAGCAGTACATGCTACGAACCTTAACTGCTTAATAATTACTACCCTGTCTATATTAAGGTGTGATTAAGTTACGTAATATGTTGTTTACGAAAAAGGAGAACGGGTACTTGAAAAAAAAATTGAAATCGATGAAGGACAATACAAAATAATGAATCAAAACTCTTATTAGTCAAAGCAGCAGTTAGAAAAAAAAACACAATATTAATAGTATTTGTACAATTGTTGTTTTTGTTTGTTGTTTTTTTGTTTGTTTGTTTGTTTGTTTTTTGTTTTTGTTTTTTTTCACATAGAATTAACAGGTAAGTAATTATTTGTTTCAAAGCTAAAGAGATAATTTAATATCCTATAAAACAACAGTAGTAGAATACCGAAGGAACATGGGAAGCGATGTCCATAGAATTCGAAATCCAAAGACATGGCAAAAACGGCAATAGAAAAAAACAAAGACAAAACAAGGAGGTGCGACATCTACAATGCATGGAAATAAAAAGACGACATTAAAAACTAAGGCACTCCCATGAAAACCGGGAGTTACATCAGGTGCTCCGGAAGGGTAAGCATGTAAAGGTATAACACCACTAATTCAGTCTCCCATAGACTTTTATGTTAAATTGCGCATGTTTCAAATTTTGTTGAAATTTTACTAAAAGTTCAAATGAAGTGACACGTGTCTCAACTTAAAAAGGCATCTTTCAAGAAACTCTCATAAGAAAATCAACCCCCCTTAACTTGCATATAAGAAAGAACTGGTTCCCGGAAGTGAACATCACAAGGATCGGTACTTCCTGCTTGAATTTGACAGAAAAAAAATCCTCCGCCGCCAATGCCCATTAAAGTTTTATTTCTTGACGCAATAATATAAATGTGGGCTCAAAAGAAGCCTTACAATATAAACTTTCAAATTAGATAAGATTCAGCTGCCAAAACTTTGAATATGTAACAAAATAAACACTATATTGGAACTATATCGTCTCCTACCTATATGGACTAAATTTACATATGTGCCCGACTGGTTTCCGAATTAGTGGTGTTATACCTAAATGATCATTTAATCAATCATTTCATTATTAAGCTTTTGCTACGATTCGATTTTCCAAAACACAGAGTTACACTTTACTGTCTGCAAGTTGAAAACTGGTCATGCCCTCTGCGAATTCCCCCACACACAAATTGAAAGGGTGACATGCACTTGTATCTTGTTTAATAACACAATAAATATATATAAGTTATGACAAGACAGATAATCTATGAGTTATATTTCATCGAATTTTAATTATGGTGTCTGCCTCAATTGTAAATAATTTAAACAAGTGGATTTATATTCACTTAACAGAATAATTTTATTACTGCATTGTCTTTTTATTTGAAATCAATGAAATATTTAATAGAAAAAGAAAAAAAATTTCGTAAATTAATATTGATTGCAAGAGTTTTACATGTTTTTATTATGCAATATCCCTGTTTTTTGACATTTGAATATATATTTTAGTATTTTTGTAGTTTTTCTATCTCAGAAGGTATCAGTTAAGGTAAAAAATCAGTCGATATGGCTGCCGTGAATTGTACCATTGTAGCATAGTTTTTACATGAATTAGTCAATTAAGAATTTTATTGTTTATTTTTGTTTATTTGTTTTGTCTTTCTCATACTGTATCAATTCGTGCTGCTGGGAATGGCTGTGATTTTTTAATTTATGATTTTAGAATTTCCTCTTTCCTCGATTGCCGATGTATTGTAAGCATCAAAATAACATCAGTTGTGATGAAGTTTAATATGATATATCGACGTGCCTTGATTAAAGATTGAAGATTCAAGGGAGATTACCCAAAAATAACTTTGGCTCCTGAGCCAGTTCTATGTTTTAACATTAAAACTGTATATATGGTAGGTAAGATACCAAAATATATTCATCACAGCAAACCCATATTTAAGATAACTTTAACTCTATTTCGACTTACTTGAAATTATGACCAGAAGTGAAAACAATCGAAACGTATACTATCGACATCCCGATCATTTACCACTGTGCAAAATGTGAAAATCTTATATATTTTCCTTCTTTAGCTATATTACATAGAAGATATGGGGACTGACGTCTGATTTAACAAACCCTAGAAAAAAAATAATGTCCAACTAAAGTACACTGGTACTGTACTTTGATCCAAAGGTTTTTTATTCTTTTTTTAATGACTCTAATTGTTTTCGTTTATTTTTAATATTTAACTTCTTCTTCCCTCTTGTCATTTTTTGCAAAAATATCAGAAAAAGACAAAATTAACAAATATTTGGAATTGAGGATACAAGCAAAATTGTAAAATTGCCAGGAAACCAAATTTATCAGGCAAAAAGACAACGCAGGTGGAAACTACGGGAAAAACTGTCGACCGCAATGGTCCTGAATTGGTACAGACATTTCAAAAGATATTATGGGTTAAACTGCTTTGATAGCGCGCAATCCCCCTCCCCCTTTTCAGTTGCAGAAGTGTCCGGTAGCAACCCAACAGCAACTGTTATTGACAGGTGGTAGACAGTTAAAAGAAATGACCACCCAGTGTTAAGTAGGAAAAGATCTTGAACCAGAGTTTGGACCGAATCTTCAATTTTTTCCATAAGGGAGTGATATCGATTGAAGAACTTTTTAATGTTCATATGAGACGGAATTTCTTGAAGCTTTGATTGATAAGGCGGGATTGCTATGCCCAATGAGAAAGTCTGTACAATTTGTACAAGCACTCTCAAAAGGAGCTGTTAACTATGAAACATACATTCCGTAATGGGTCTGGAGCTGGCATGTCAGTTAGCTGCTAGTAGTCTCTTGTGATTTCATGTTTATGTCCGTATATTTAGTTCTTTCGGTTTCATTTTTCACAATTGACTCAGTCCAGTTGCCAAGTGAATTTTACTGTTGTTACATTTGTTTTTTTTTATTTACCACATTGGCTATAGGGGAAGGTTTTGGCCCAATAAAACTAGTTTAACCCCGCCGCAGCAGGTTTGCGCCTGTCCTAGGTCAGGAAATTTATTAAGCCTTTGTGTGTCTTGTCTTTTTTTCTAGTTAGTTTACTTTTTGTCTATAGGAGTCTAGGATGATGTTTATTTCGCTGAACTTGATTACTCTTTGTTCAGGGGCCGACACAGACCTGCCGTTGGGTGTGGGGTTTTCTCACCGTTCATTGAAGATCTTATGGTGGCTTTGATTTGTTGTTACTCCCCTTTGGGTCGTTGTCTCTTTGACAAATTCCCTGTGTCCCTTTTTTCTATTCCGTAAGCACGAGAAGTAGGAATATTACAATCCCTATAAGTGAAATCGATAATTCAAAATCAAATATAAGATTAAAGTAGGGACATAATATAACTGGTTCAGGTGTACGTTTTCCAGTATAAATAATTGAACTTACCCTGGGTCCTTTGTTTCACTCAGGTGTATATTATTTGGAAACTTTATGTCAAGCAATGGACTTTGATCGCTGGGCTTGACAGGGACGGTCAGATACCCCGTCACACCCTGTGATCATAGACAATTGTTTGACAGAACGTTTCGTGGGAAGTTCGGTGTAGTGCCAACAGCATCAAAGATTACGATTTTTTGTGACAACTTATCAATACATGTAAACCACACAATCACTCATGTTTTCCACAACTATTGATTGTTTGTATTCTTAATAAGAATTAATTCAACATTTTAGAGGGGCGGACAGGGGTGCCATTCTCCATTCTCCTGCACCTCTCTTTCTCCCGCCCCTGCAGCTTCTCCGATACCATCTTTCTCCCAGTCTCCCTTTAGCCTGTCCACCCCCTCATTTTAAAGTAATAATATCAAATTGACCTTTTTTCGAAATATGAATCATAATTCTTAAATATTGATTGTGAAAAAACGGTCAATTCTACGGGAGCGCTTTGATACCACATGAAGACAATATATCTCGTAATCATCCTAATTATCTGATAATCCTTCATAATTATGAGATATTATTTCATAATTATGAGACATTATCACATTATTATGAGAAATTTATCTCATATTTTTGAGATATTATCTCATAAATACGAGATAATTATCTCAAAATTATGAGATACTGATTCATAATAATGAGATCTTATCTTATATCTATGAGATATTATTTCATAATTACAAGGTAGTATCTCATAATTATGAATTAATTAGTCATATTTATGAGATAATCATTTCATTAGACATTACCTCATTATTATGAAATAATATCTCATAATCATGAGACAATATCTCACAATTATGAAATAATATCTCATAGATTGATTGATGTTTTACGTATTATTTGGCTATATTGTATCTAATAATTACGAGATATTTTTTTTCTTTCTTTATGTGGCATTAATGCTATTCTGTACATTTCCAAGCTTATATAAAATGTGATTGTTTCCATTTACCGGTATGATTCGCTAGAAAATTCTTTCGAATATTATTCCATTTACGAGATGCTACATATAAGAAATGAATCGTTTTATAGCTAACAAGTTGACACATGGGTCGTTGCATTTATATCATTACAAAGGAAACGCGAAGCACATGGCACTTTAACCAAGGTACTTTTAGACACGGACAGATACCAAAGAAATGTGTTCATCATATTTAAGTGTCATATTGCCAATATCTTCCGTCCCAGCCCCAACCATATTGGATGTGAAATGCTACGGGCTATGCTAAAATATTTCTAGGAAGCTAACACCATTTTAAAATTAAAAAATTCATCCCTTTGGTCCGTTATAGCTTGAAAATGGGGAGATATCCATGAACACAAAAACCCCATTAAAAAATTTAGAATTAATATCTGAATTTCTGTAAATTTTGTTGAAAACTAAGGATTATCTCCCTCTTGCAAAGCACTGTCCTTAGCTGATTTTGGCTTTACATTTAGATCTGACTGGTTATTTGTTCTCTTTCAGTTTTTAACATCTTTGGTCTTCCAAATGTTTAGATTTTATCTGCACTGAAGAGACATAAAGTTGTCGAAATGCGCATATGCAGAAAATAAATTCACAGCAACTTCGGTATTTAGTTATATCTTAACAATATTTTCACCTTTTGACTATGTAATAGTATCATTAAAAATTATATTACTGAGAATCACATTTATTAATATTTTTCTTATCCGCAGTCACGGGACAAAAAAATTGAATTGCAATCAGACTATTTATAAAACAATGATTTTTTTTAAATTCGACCCATCTTAAGAAATGTGATATTGATCATGTGAAATTCTTTCAAAATCTTATATAGACGATTGTGCCATACTTCAAAAATTTTGCCGCCATATTTAATATTTTAAAAAAATCCAGGCAATGTATTAGTAGGAGAAAAAAAATCATATCGTGGAAAATAACCAATACCTTAAAGTACTATTCACAACAGATATACCGCTACATAGGGTCATCTTTTCACGGTGCAAATGTATTTGAATGGAGCCATACATTTTAGTCAATATTTTGTCCGAGCTGTGTCCAAACGTTGTTCATTTATTGGAAAAGGGCTTGTCTTAATCCAAGTCTGATCCTACTCCAACCTGACAAACCTCTTACTACAAGGCATATCAAATCATGATGATATAGCACCCCCAGATATATCAAAATTTAATGTTGAAATGATAAATGGGTAGAATATATTTGAAAATCATAAGTTTCAAGTTGTCCCTCCCTCCTTCATAGACATTATAACTATAAGATTAAGATTAAGATTGTTTATTCCAATTAATGGTCCCACAAGGGGCATACAAATTTCATACAATGATTAAGATTCATTTCTGGTACACATACATACATACAAAATTAGACAAAGAACACGAGAACATATAAATATATATAACGATTGTAATAAACTGATAATTATATAATAATATTTTCAACGGTCAGTCCAGAGCCAAGCAGGGATAATACCAGTAGAAATATAAATATACACACTATATATAAAAGTCAACCATGTTGGCTTCTAATCTCAAGACACTCTTGGATATAACTTCCAAGAAGGTCCAGAACATCAGAATTTTTATTTGAAAAAAATCCAAATAAATTTTGAACGATCCTTCATTGCACTAAAGTTAACTCACAGTTTCTCTAAACAGGAAAACAATTTTCTTCTTTCGTTATTATATAAATTACATTCTGTTAAAAAGTGTTGCTTATCTTCAACTTTACCCTTTGAACAATATATACAAAGTCTTTCTGAACGCTCAATATTTTTGTATCTGGCGCACTCTATTCTCAAAGGATGTGCACTGATTCTTAGTTTGCATATGGCTTGTCTTAATTTGAATTGTTTGAGATCTAAATACTTTTCCCGTTCAAAACAGTTTTTGATTAAAAAATAAGTATCAAATTTACCCTTTTTTGATTCTTGTGTTTCTAGTTTTAGTTTAAACCAATATTCAAGGAAATTATCACGTAACAGTCTTTTTAAGCTATTTGTTAAATTTCCAATCTTCATGTGTTAATTTGGTATTTTCAATTCATTCATAAACATAACACTTGAATACCATGTTTTGATTTTATCCGAGTGCAGCATTTTGCTACATGAATAGGCTTCAAACAAAAGTCCCTCATGTAATGATTCTAACCTATGACAATACTTTAAAATAGATATAATTTTGGAGAAATATAGAGGATAGCGTCCAAGTTCAGACATAACTGCTATGTTACTAGTTTTTTTATTAACACCAAGATTTAACTATATGACCTGCATTTAAAAATTTCTTTGCAAATAAGCAAAACGTATTTTTCTAAATGATTAAAGGAACAAAACAAAATTTTATACTTACAATATTTGAAAAAAGATGACCAATTTGGTAAGCTTAATTTCTGCCATATAATTTCGGAATTGAACTATACTTATGTATAAACCACAATCTATATATTTTATCTTCTTATTCACTGTATATCCACACATTGAAATCTTTCAATAAATGACAAACAAATCCATTTTGTTAACCTTTTTATATCTGTCACATCCAATTCTGATTTGTCCTTTGAACTCACTGGTCGTCATACGGCTAACTCGACTTGTTTGTGTAGTGATATACATCAATGAACTCGATGTCTACGTGACATGATTGACATTAAATATAGCCTAAATCAGTGTGTCCATTGTTTATTTGAGAAGAACTCAGCCATGAAAGGTATCCAATGGGGTTTTATAGTAAAGGGTACATTTGATAAAGATTATATATGTTTTGGGGTTTTTATATTTCTTGAGTGTTATATTATGATAAGAAAATGCTTTTCCCTTTACAGTTATACCCCTCGGTATACGGCGTTTCTGGAAAAAGAAACCCCTCCGGCCGTCGGGGTTTCTTTTCCAGAAACGCCTTTACCTCATGGTATAACTATTACAAAAACAGTACATTAGAATCAACTATATATATGCTGATATTATTTACAATCTAGTTAATAATGCAATGGGTAACAATTACAAGCGAACATACTTCCCTTCTTGAAAGACCATAGTGCATATACATACCCTTTTTAAAGAGTTTAGGACAAAATACGATCCACTATTTTCTGCAAACAACCTCCCTTATCGCATAGACATGATGCGCGAAGTAATCTAATGACACATAAACAGGATTTTGTAAGTATATCTGATTTAAAAATAAATCCGAAGTGAAAAAAAACAATACTGGCTCAATTATAGGGGTTACGTAATTCAGAAAATGATGGAGAAAAGATAAAATGATCACCACTTCACTTTGATTTTATGTTAGATATAAACCTTTGGGAATGTAATTTAAGTCAGAATGTCATTCCCAATAGCCATTAATTTTCACTAACTGCAATTTTAGTGCACTTCGAAAGCGAATAAACCACACTAGAACAACATCAAGCTAACTCTGAATAACATTTCAATTCGGACGACATAAATGAAAATTAGAATATAATTAACCCAAAAAAAAAAAAAGAAATAAAAAAAAAGGTTGACGTAAATTTCGTCTATTGTTCAAAAAATTTTTGGTGGGTCTTCCCTCGAAGTTATGTATTATTATGTATTAGTATTTTACTTTGATTGTTCTGTTGTCTTGTGTTTTGATAAGGTTAATATGTTTATGCTTATGTGCTCATTGAAAAGTCAAAGACGTAGATATAATGATGTGTTTTCATGTCAAAAAAAGCTTTGCTTTCGAAGTTCACCTTAATTTTGAAGGTCATTTGCATGAGATTTGTTTCTGTTGAAACACATTTATGTTAATATTCTAGATTTTCAAATCAATTTAACGGTAGTTTAAGGGCAAAATAAAAATAACAGATGGATATGAAATGCAAATTTCTAGCAATTAAAAAATGAAAGAATATGGAGCAAATATACAGAAGACAGCCTCTGTACTGTACACATACATGATAAAACCGAGCAACTGAATGACGTTTTTTACTTTTATCTTGGTCTTGAAGTCACTATGTGGCCTTCAATTGGGGTAATAACAAAATTACCGAAGAGACTTGTCAAGAGCCGGAGTCCATGAGAAAAAAAAGGCAAATAAGTTCTGCTTATACCCCATAATAAGTTCAAGACGATCCCAACACGAGTTTGATCGGAAGTTATTTGCAAATATTCGATCGCCACAACATCAATATTTCCTTTTTATAAGACAATACTTAAACCGAAAATACATAATTATCTAAACACTGATTTTTCCCTTTATTCTTAATTCAATCATTTATATTACGACATGTCTTGAATCGGGATCAAAAAGCGAATTGTAAAATGGCACTATAATTAGTAATCCATGGGCTGGAATAACCCCCCGTGCACACCCCCCCCCCCACTTATGACCCCCACCCATATTTTTCAGTCCTTCTATATCCCTCTTCAAAATTAAACGTGTTAACATGAGCATAACCTGCACGCAATATTGGAACAGGCCCCCTTTTTAGACCCACCCAACGAAATTTTGGAAAATTCCGTTTTTCATCAAAGTTTTTCCTTCAATTGCTTCAAATTGTTGATTGGTGTCTCTCAGTTAAGACAAAATGGTATAGAATGATAGCCTATGGTATAAGCAAATATTCCACATAAGTACCATTTCTATACCTAATACGTTATAAAAATTGAACAATCTTACCCCTACCCCTTCGAAATGTTGACATAAATTTTAAGATTTTTCTCGAAATCGTGTAAGTTCAACGGTCCTTAGAAACCAGTATGTTTTTCATTTCATAATTCTTTGAATTGTGTTTAGTCTTTTAATGTCCTTTCTTAAAAATTAAGCATGTTAACATAATGTAAACATGTTTTGAATGACCAAACTATCACTTTTAAATAGACAAATAAAACGCATCTTTGAATATTTTCGTTTTCGACAAAGTTCTGTCCCTTTTTTGTCGCATCTTATCTATGAGTGGTTCAAATTCATGAAGAGATGGAATAAAATGGAAGTACATAATGTTTTCTTTACAACTGGTACAAATTATGACAGTTTTGAAGTATTATAAACTTCTTACATCCCTAAAACTTACCCCTACCCCAACAAATTTACTCTAAAATTGTCAATTTTTTGTCTATGTTCGCATAAAAATAACCAGAACACGCAAATTGTGTGTTGTATATGACAAGGTTGCATGAATTATATTGTGATTTCGTATTTTAACTGCCATTTGTTGACTTAAACTCAATATCTTGCCCGGAATTTATGAAAAATGGGCATTTTCTACATTTCAGATTTATCCAAAGTTCACTGTTAAATCGTTATACATTCAAAATCTGGAGGATATAGTTGCAGATATGCCAATTAATTGTTCTTAGGGATATACAAGTTGTCTAAAAAATTGCCTAGAAAAACAAGGAGTGTTTAATGTGACTCTGAATACCGAAAATCTTACCCCTACCCCAACAAATTTCCCTAAAATTGTCAATTTTTTCTCTATGTTCGCATAAAAATAACCAGAACACGCAAAATGTGTGTTGTATATGACAATGTTGCATAAATTACTCTATGATTTGCTATTTTAGCAGCCATTTGTCGACTTAAACTCAATATTTATCCCAAAATTAATGAAAAATGGAAATTTTCAACATTTCAGATTTATCCAAAATCCACTGTTACATCGTTAAATATGTCAAATACGGAGGATATATCTGCAAATTTTTCATCGAATTGATCTGAGCGATTCATCAGTTGTCTTAAAACATTGTTTAGAAAACCAAGGAGTGTTTAATGTGACTCTGAATACCGAAAATATTACCCCTAACCCAACAATTTTTTCTCTATGTTCCCATAAAATGAACTCAAACACACAAAATGTGTGTTCAATCTGACAATATTGCATAAATTGCATCACGATTTGATATTTTGATAGCCATTTGTTGACTTAAACTCAACATTTTACCCAAAATTGAGGAAAAATGGAAATTTTCAACATTTCAGATTTGGTCAAAGTTTACCCGTTATTTTTGGCAAGTCTAGAGGATATATCTGCAGATATGCCAATAAATTGTTCTAAGGGATATATATTAGTGTTTAAAAAATCAAGGAACATTTAATGTGACTCTGAATACCGAAAATCTTACCCCTACTCCAACAAATTTTCCCTAAAATGGGCAATTTTATGTCTTTGTTCGCATAAAAATAACCAGAACACGAATAATGTGTGTTATATATGACAATGTTGTAAGAATAACATCATGATTTGGTATTTTACAGCCATTTGTAGACTTAAACTCAATATTTTGCCCCAAACTGATGAAAAATGAGGATTTTCTGTATATCAAATTTGTCAAACGTTCACTGCTTAGTCTTAATATATGTCAAATCTGGAGGATATGTCTGCAGATATGCCATTTAATTGTTCTGTACGATACATTAGTTGTCTTAAAACATTGTTTAGAAAAGCAAAAGTGTTAAATGTGACTCTAAATACCTAAAATCTTACCCCTACCCCCACAAATTCACCTTAAAATCTTAACCCTACCCCAACAAATTCACCCTAAAGTGGTCATTTTTTGTCTATATTCGCATGAAAATAACCAAAACCCGCAAAGTCTTCATTGGATATAAAAATTTGCATTAATCTTATCATGATTTGTCATTTTAAGTCCCACTTTTCAGATTAAACTCAATATTTGGTACAAAATTGATGAAAAATCGGAATTTTCAACATTTCAGATTTGTCCAAAATTTACTTTGAAATAGTTATATGTGGCAAATCTGGAGGATTTATCTGCAGGTATGCCAATTCATTGTTCTTGAGGATATATAAATTATCTGTAGAAAAACCAGGGGTGTTCAATGTAACGCTAAATACCGAAAATTTTACCCCTGTGTGCACATATATATGAGTAAAACATACTAATATTTTTACTGTCTTTCAAAAATGCATTTGATATATCGTAATATGCAATTTTAACGAAGAAAATATGGGTAAAATTGAATATTTTGGGCGATTTTCGTGAAAAATGCGAATTTTCAGGATTTCGGAATGTTACAAAACCACGCGCATGATCTTATTTGTTATATATAGGAGTCTCTGTGTATTTTTGTGTTTTAAATGTTATATTATTGGGCCTTTATACAATGTTCAGGCTTTTCAAGCTGAATAAAATGAAATAAATTGTGTTGTGGGGGGGGGGGGTAATATGTTTTCGATTTATGAGATTTTTGTTAGTCTAAAATGTTCAAAAGCATACTTTCTTATAGCTTAGATGTAGTGAAACGATATTTTATCAACATTTTTACGCTAGATACCGATTTCGTTAAGTTTTTATATCTCTAAGTCAAATTAGCAATAATTCTGAAAAACGGAAAATTCCCATTTTTCATAAAATTTCGAGCAGAATGGCCAAAAATGACCCCTTAAAAAGTTTGACTCTACTTAAATTGGCTTCTGCATGTCAGCTAAAGTGAAATACACACAATAATTTGCATAAGACATTATCTTTTTATCATTTAGAGCCCGAATATCTTAAATTTTCTCTTAATTTTAAGGGGGATGGGTGCTAATTTTGGCATTTCTGATCCCACAATAAGGCTGACTCTAAAATTTTTTTCACGTAATTTGTTGCTTACATATCATTAATCATTATCGCATTGGTAATTATTAGATATATATATTCAAATTTATTCGATCCAGAAGTAAGAAAGACGAAATTGTGAAAATATCTAAAATTCCGAAAATTTACCGAAAATCAAAATTTTAAGGACTTTAATGGTCTTATTTTACAACATTGTATCACAGCTGATACATAAGGCATAAAAACTAGATCAAATGATGAGATTTAGTTACCTGAAAGAAATTGAAAGCTAAAAAAATCGTCATTTTCGCTATTTTTGGCAGGGGGAGGGGTATATTTTTTGCATCCCCAGATCACAAAAATAGCGTAATGTGCCCAAACTTGTGTTAATTGTAAAGTATATTAAATGAGCTTTAATTTGATACCAAATTTAAGTCCATCTAATTATCTACATAAAAATTATGGAGCTTAAAGGATAAAATTAAGAATAAAACTTTAGTACAAGAATTTTGTGTGGTGTACTATAAAAGTGGCCCTATACTGTCTATGCGTGCAGGTTATATTCGTGTTAACATGGTTTATCTTGAAGAGGGGATATAAAAGGACTGAAAAAAATCGGTCTGGATCATAAGTGGGGGTTGCACGGAAAGTGATTTCAGCCCATGGCCTATAGTATTTTATACCTTAGGATGTAAGGGATTTTAAAAAGTATCAGATTTCATTTGAAGATACATTTTTTGTATTGAACACGAATCACTCCATGAAAGTAGAGGATGCAAACAGTCGTCAATATAAAAGAAAAAAATGAAAGTGAAGTGTTATAATGATGAGATGCTTAACTGTGTCATTTAATGAAATATCAGTGAACAGGCCCACAAGCTTTCAGGGTTCTTGAAACTTTTCTTTCAGAAATGAAATCATCTCCCTCATGGAATCTATCATTAGATTACTTGGTTCTACTGTTAGATACCATTAGTTACACGTTCTTTGTCAGCGATTATGAATAATTTCCCTCTCAGTATAGAGCATTTAGTTGTTGAAATTGCCATATAGGGATACTAGATATACAATGACTTCAGTATTTACTTCAGTATTTACTACGACTGGGTCGATACCACTTTACTACCTTTGTTGGAAGACAACTATGTCTTTAAGCGCCTTAGAAATTAAGGGGAACCTCTTCCGTGCATAGTTACGACCTTAGCTGATCTTAGCTGTAAGTTTAGATCCATGTAATCGTTTGTCTTTATCAGCAAAATGTAAGGGCTTTTGTGAAATCCTGTAATAATTTTCTTTATCTGCACCTAAGACATATTTTTGTCGAATTTTCCATTTGCAGAAACTAACTTAAGCAACTTCCGTATTTCATTCTTCATTCAGATATTCTATGTTGGGATATTATATATAAATTTGGAAAAGGATCAAAATACTAACTCGCTAACAAATATAATAAAAACCGACAGATTTGTGTGATAAACAGGGTCAATTCATTTCATTTACATTTTATATAACACTTCTGTCTGCAACCAGTCAGCGTTATCACTTTTGTATAGACAACATCGAAATAAGTCACAATTAAGAAATCATGGATTCAATCACACACGACATTAACGTCTATCTAATGTCCCAAAGGGTCCCATGCTTTCTCAAATAGAATTCCTTAAATATGTCAACAATATTTGAATAATGCAAGCGTACATTTATATGGCATTTCTCATATGTTAAGTCGGCGTTTGTTCGCCGAATACAAAAAGTGTTGAGTGTCTTGTATTCAAATTAATTAGTTGTCTTTCATTAGTTCTGAAACGACGACAAGGAGACACAAAATGTCCGTGATAACAAAAAGAAAAAAAGCACAATTAACATTTATATTATTTTAAAGGTTACAAGGAGCATCCCAAGACAAATAGACAATTACATAAAAACATATTGATCGTGGTATATAATTCCTTCGACAAATTGACTGCGAAATCGGATTTAACAATAGGTAGAAAAACAGAACAAGTCAATGATATTTAGATGAGAAACAGGCAACCCATTTACTGAGGTTAAACTTGATTCATTTTATGACTTGTTTGTTAACTGTATCAAAAAAATAATAAAACACACACACACAAAAAAACAAAAAACAAAAAAAAAAAAA
>MJUU01069338.1:35766-63745 GCA_002080025.1 Modiolus philippinarum | reverse complement strand
AAAACAAAAAAAAAAAACAAAAAAAACAAACGAACAAACAAACAAACAAAAAAAAAAAACGGTAAAGGAATGGCATCAAAATTTAGGCCAAGGAAAATTAACCGATAACTATATGCTATTTAATTCATACACAAAAAGCATACCTTTTACCCACAATGCATAAGTTTTTGAAAACGGCTATTATTCTATCATTTTTGCTATAATTATCAAAAAATCAAGGAAGTCCATTGAAATATATAATATGTATAATAACTTATATTACCAGTAATATTGATGGACATAAAGCACTAACGCACCACATTGTTGAAGAAATTATTGTGATTTCAATATTCATTGCTTGAATTATCTGTGTAGTTGTACAAACTTTGTCGTATGTGCATTAACTCCATATCAAATTTATTTCGAAACTTGCAATATTTATTCCTTATCCATTTAACAACATTTTTATCTGTTACCGTTTCTGCCATGTCTTTGGACTTCGATTTTTGTAGTCGTCGCTTCCCTTGTTCCTTCGGTATTCTACTGCCGTTGTTTTAAATATGAAGATGTGTTTTAATTATTGAGTATCTCACTCTTTTATAGTTCTGCCAATAGATTATTTTGGCTTCTCTGGTAAGATATCGCAGTGATATTATTCCACCATTTTTTCTTTTAAACTGGATCATTTAAGTTTCATACAATCAAGAAATTAACAAATTAATAATTTAAAACGTAAATCAAGTTCTAAATATTTGAAATTTATATTCCTTATCCATTTAACAACATTTTTATTACATAAAGGTGAACTAAAACACATGTGCAGGACACAAAAAATACAAAAGGGAGATAATTTGATAAAAGATTTTCATATTGATATCTAGATCTAGATATCTAGATATTGATATCTATAGATAAATTAGCATTTTACAATTTATCTCGCTTATTTCAACGCTGACCCATTATTTTTAATTTTTATATATAATTAATATAGTGAGTTTAAAACATATGTCAAGTGTAAAATCTAGAATAATTATTACTATTTTATCTACTCTTATAGTCATTTACCCTATCATTTCTTTGTAAATCCCTAAAATTTTCAATTTCAGTTTTTTTGTCCATTAAATGTACGATGAACCCCAAATTTTATTTTATATTTTGAAAAATAACACAATTGTGTCTCTACATAGAAAATTTCATAAAAAATTCTATAATAGGAAATGAAAACCCTGCAGATGATTTCAGATCTTATTGGTAATTTGTTCCCTATCTTTTTTTCTATTGCTTCTTTCATTTAAACACAAAGTAATGTATACAAGAAGTGCTAAGAAATTTCGATTTTTACTTTTCATCTGGCGTTTTTCTAATCTACAAAACAATATGTAGAACCTAATTACTGCTTATTTGTTTTTCAAAATGTTCAAATAAAATAAAGTATCGTTCCTAAGATGAAATTAAGCTTTATCAAAGGTCTCAGAATGTAATGAAAATTCTATAGTTTATATAACTCTTTGATTATTCAGCTTAAATTGAGGCCTGGTCGTTCTTCATTATAGTTCGAAACAATGTTAAAGCAATTCAATCGACCGTTTAACAGACATAATTTGATAATACATTAATCGAAAACATATTCGGCGTAGACTTATAAATATCATAACAAGAAAAGAATAAAATTAGCTGAATAAGTAGCAAGAATTGATGAGGAATAAATTTCCGAAATGGCCATACAGCTCAATAAAATTATTGCAGTTAGAGTTAACATATGTGTTATGGTCTCATGTTCATTTACTCCATACCCTTTCGTAAAATATTTAGTACAGGTGTTTGTCTTTTATTGCAGTGTGGAGTTGGTAAAACAATTCCCCGTGGTAGAGATGTATGCTCTTTATTTTTCTTAGATATGGTGTACTTGTACATGAGATAATATTTCATGTGTACATTTTGTTCAATTAGTATTATCTTATGTAAATTCTAAAACTGAAGGATCAACTCCAACCATCGTAGTTTTGTCCATACATGTAGCTATATTTGATGTTACTGATTATTCGGATTTCGTTTGGATTTATGCATTTTAACATTTTTTGAAATTATGGATTTCCTTTGCTTGGGTTCTAGTGCTGCTGACGAGGAATAAATTTCCGAAATGGCCATACAACTCATTAAAATTATTGCAGTTGGAGTTAACATTTGTGTTATGGTCTCGTGTTATGGTCTCGTGTTCATTTACTCCATATCCTTTCGTAAAATATCATCTTCTGAAATTAAACAACTATAGGTTATTGTTCTTTTTCCATCACATTATGTAAAACGTCTCCTAAACTTGGTGTATTTTGTGCAGAAGGCTGAGAGAGTATATTCAAATTCTTAAAAAATGTTTTATGTCAATTCAAGTTTCACTTTTTAATTATTTTGCAATAAAAGCACCAAATCCAATCTCTTTACTAATTAATTCGGGCCTCAAACCCCATTTCTCTGTAATTTATGTTTACACACAAATATGCAGTGTTTTCGTAATTTGTTTACTTCCACATAGTCGTCATGACATTATGATTCGCTGAGTATTGTCAGCTCATAGTCTGATTACATGTACACGGATGTTTCGACTCTTATTTTTAATAAGCGGCGAGTCTCTTCAGTGGCCTCCGCTTATGTTTGCAGATTAGTTTATAATTGTATTTTACACACAATATATGTTGGACCATGTGGAAAAAGGCAGGAAAATTGAAAATGTTAAAATTGAATGAAACTTCGGAGAAAGAAATCCAAACTTGTACATTACTGGTTTCTAGCCCTGAATTGTGATTTCAGAGTTTGTTTGGGTGCATTTTATATTAGCATCCAGATTGAGTTATAAATTATTTTAAACTTGCAGTTTTCCAATATTCTTCTTAATATCATCAAGTTTGTTTTTGTAGAATATCAAAAAAGAAAAAAAAATGTGAATGACACTTAAAGCTTAAAAACAGATCAAAGGATTCGATTTTTTTATTAACCCTTTCGCGTACCAGCAGGTGGAAAATGGTCTAATAGTAAGATAACAAAGTGTGTGTTTTTTATAATAAAGTTGCAATAATAGGACGTTTAATAATGAATGTATCGTAATATTATATAAGAAAAGTTCGACGACTACAGAATGGAATGATGAGTTTATCAGTTAAAGTGTAAAAGTAAGTTATACAAAGAATGCCATTATACAGTTTTTTGGTATTTAAATGTCAAAGATGAGAATTTCATTTAGAATGCCAATATAAGTCCTTTCACGAAAACAACATCGTTTTAAAGGAACAAAATAACAGTCAAGTATCAACAAGTTTCCATGAATATATTGAAAGATAATGACATTTCAATGATTTCATTTTCCATTAATTTAAAATTGACTGTTTTATTCCCATTATATACGTACTTGCTCCTAATGTTAAAGGCCACAAGTCCACTTAAGTTTAGCATGAAATTGTGTAAGTTCTTTAAATAATCCGATTCCAATATGTCAAGATATATCAATTATTAAATTAGCGTTGTATTAATCATCGGAAATATTATGATATTCAAAATCTTTAACAAAACGAAGCCTATTTATACATGATTCTGATTCGCGTTCTTCATTTATCAAACTAGTACTGTTTATGTAAGGTTATGAATTCACAGAGAGTTTTATCGACGTGTAAACGATGCCGACTCACTCACAAACTAAATAAATCTCGAGGGACTCTATGTAGAGTTTTTTAGTGAAAGGCCGCGTTTACACATTCTTTAACTCCAAAACAACGACTGTAGATTACAAGATTACAGAAATCAAAGTCCAGATACCAGGCAAAAGCAAGAACACCAGGAGACGGCAGACAAGAGACGCTATACAACCACAAAACTCAAACACCACAATTACAACTGTTAAGAACTAAAGCACAAACAGCGTAAACTCTAAAAAAACTTACATCAGGTGCTCCGGAAGGGTAAGCTTGTCAACATCTGACACAAACGCTGTGTTTCGAACAATCTGTTTGGTGGCTGATCGGTTAATGTCATTTTCTAACCCGCGGACAAAACCAATTAAAATCCACGGTACATGTTACTTCTCTAAGAGTACCAAGGTGAAAATTTAGAAAGCTTCTGTAAATTTCTTTAGTGGTAGACAATAACAAGGAGAAATCGGTACCACAAACATAACTAACGAAGACAAAATTAAAATTCAACAATATGATATACAAGACAACACAAAAGTTAATAAAGCACTTACAGTGTGAACCCCCATAAAAACTGAAGGTGGCTTTCTGAAAGGGTAGGCATGTCCTGCTCTATATACAGTGCGCGTATCGCTCTCAGTGGGCGTTGAGTATCAAGTACATCCAGTATTAAGCATTAATATTATATTTTGCAGTATCAGCAAATCTGTGAAACAACGGCAGTAGAATACCGAAGGAACAAGGGAGGGAAATCCACAAAAATCGAAGTCCAAAGACATGGCCAAAACGAGAACACAAAAAACAATGACGCCAGACACAAAACAATGACGTTAGACAGACACAAAGCACAGAAAGAGAAATCACAACATTCAAAACAAAGGCACTCACAGTGTGAACTCCAGTGAAACTGAGAGTGATATCAGGTGCTCCGGAAGGGTAAGCATGTCCTGCTCTGTTAACAGCACCCGTCACACTGTGAGTGAGTCGATCCAGGAAAATGTCAAAGTTGGTAGTTAAATCCAGGAAGACGTGAATCTAGCTGAAAATGTCCACTTTCATTTGAGATACTGACACGTCATATCTTTCAATAATGTTATGGTGACGGCCATAGAATTTCTTGAGGGATGAAAATTACATAGGTTGAACAAATCCCTGACTAAGGCTGGAGAGGTAGGTATATTGCTGCTAAGAAAGGGAAAGTTCACAATTGGGAAATTAAAATCATCACGCTTGTCATATAGCTTAGATTTCAAACGTCCATCTTCGTCAATATACAATAAAAGATCTAGGTACGAAGCTGAAGTAGGTGTTTCAGTTGTCTCTTTAATCTCAAGCTCATTGGGATAGATCTGATGTAAATACTCCTTAAATTTAGGATTATTAAGAGAAAGTACATCGTCTATGAAATTAAAGGACTGGTCTAAATTTTTTTGTTTTCATTGAATAAGCCCTTGTAAAAACTTGGCCTCGTACGAGTAAAGGAAAAGGTCGGCTAAATTCTAACATTTTGATTACGTCAATCTCATTCAGTGAATTCAGAAACTTACATTAACAGTACTAGTTTAATAAATGAAGAAGGCAAATCAGAATGCATGCGTATATAGGAAAAGGAAAAGGTCGGCTAAATTCTAACATTTTGATTACGTCAGTCTCATTCAGTGAATTCAGAAACTTACATTAACAGTACTAGTTTGATAAATGAAGAACGCAAATCAGAATGCATGCGTATATAGGCTTCTGTTATGTTGAGGATTTCAAATATCACTATTGGTAATGATTACTACAATTATAATAATTTAATAATTTACATATGACATATCCGAACTGGATTATTTAAAGAATTTATACAATTTATACAATTTTATGCTAAACTTAAAGCGAACTTGTCAGCCTATTACATAAGGAGCAAGTATAATAGAAATTAAATAATAATAAGTCAATTTAAAATTAATGGAAAAGTTATTAAAAGTCAAATGTTGAAATTTCATTATTTTTTTCAATATATGCAAGGAAACTTTTTCATACTTGTTATCGTTGTTTACGTTGTCTTTTGTATTTTTATAGGGCCTGTAAGTCTCGTATAATTTTGGTACTTCCGGGACAAAAAACTGTATCCGGAAGTTACATTTTAAACAAAGATATATGACGTTTCAAACAAAAATTTGAACGTCATAATCCGCAGACGTCATGTTTCGGCGGGAAATGTTTTCGAATTGCCGGTTTATCGTAGATTCTCGTGAGTCACATGACGAGACTTACAGACCCTATTGTGGGTTTTTCTTGTGCAGTTCCTATTTACTTTGTGGCATGTGGCTATGTTTTTCCGCCAATGTAGGTGTTTCCTGTTATCTTTTTTATTCTGTTTTGATTTGCTTTTTCTTTTAAACGATGTATTTTTCTGAAAAGTCCTTCTAAACATAGAATGTTTATTCATCATTTTGACATTTAACTTCTCCAATAAACTGTGCAATTTCGTTCATTTTTACTTAACTTTTACACATTATTTCATTCTATGGACTGATATATAACTAATTGTTGATGTTCTTAATTGGACATTTGGTTAAGATTGAGTAATTAGTCTCTAAGCCAATGGGCGGATCAAATTTTGAGACGGAAGAAATGCAAGAAAACATCGAAAAGTCTCCATAATCTTCGTTTGTGCCATGTGGTTGTTTCAATGACAGAATATCTAAGTCACTATGAATTGAGTTTATGCATTTCGGCAACTTATGTCTCTTCAGTTCAGATAAAATTAAAACATTTGGAAAATTCATAATTCGAGATATGAATAAAGCTGAAAGAGAACGAATTCGGATCTTATATGGAGTAAATGCACATGTTTTCAAATAAAATCGGGTTACAGATAAGGAAAATATGCACATTAGACATTAGAAATGTTGTTCAACGTCTAGCAATGAAATCCATTCAATCCTGTGCTAGGGACCGTCTGGAACTTACTATGAGGTATGTGTAAAGCTCATTGTAGAAGGCGTGATCGTGACTTGAAAATGAAAAAAAAAAACAAAAACAAAACGTTGTTCTATTACTTACTTTAACCATGTATTTGTAGAGATTTTGCCTCATTTGCTGGTGGACTGTTAGTCCCCGAGGGTATTCACCAACCGAGTAGTCAGTACTTCGGTGCTGACTTGAAAACTGATTGTATAGATACTTGCAATACCTAAATTTTTCAAAATTTTGTTTGAAACTAAGGAGTATCTCCCTCATGCATAGCTCTGTCCTTAACTGAATTTTTGCTTTCTATTTAGATCCTTGTTGTTGTTTCCTCTCTTTAAGCTTTAATGTGTTGTTCGGTTAATGGACTTCCAAATGTTTTGGTTTTGATATGCACTGATGAGACATTAGTTGTCGAAATACGCATATGCAGGAAATAAATTAACAGTAACTTCGGTATTTCGTTATGTTTTGTATTTACTCCAAATCACTTCATTGTTTATTAATCAGTTAAACTTTCATTGACATGGAAAAAATTCTAAAAATTGATATAATATACTCCCTTTCTAAGCTTCGTAATTTTGAAAAAATACATCAAGTTTAGTAGACGTTTTACATAATGTATTGGAAAAAGAACAATGACCTGAATAGTGTGTTCATTTCAGAAATGAAGATAAATTGTGCAGAGACATATTTTAAGGTCATTTTTTGCTACATATTCAGCAAATTTATATCTTTTCTTGTTATGGTACTTAAATTTCGATGCAGAATTTGTTTGCGTTTAATCTATTAAAATAATAATGCCTGTTAAACGGTGAATTTGATTACTTTTACCTTGTTTCGATCAAAATTGAAAATAGGTCTGGCCTCAATTTAAGCTTAATAAGCAAAGAGTTACATAAACCATTTTTCTCTTATTAAATTCTTAGACCTTTAACAAAGCCTAATTGCATCTTAGGAACGATACTTAAGTTTATTTTCACATTCAAAACAGTTTAAGTAGTTTTACGGTTCTACATATTGGTCCTCAGCTTTGAAAAAATGTCAGATAAAAATTAAAAATCGAAATTTCTTAGCACTTCTTGGGTCAATCTGCTTAGGGTGAATTTAAATCTAAATTAAAAGTTAAAGTGCAAATGGAGTTGTATAATTCTATTGATATGTTGTTGTCGTATCTGAAGTATGTGTATTAGTTTTATTTGGTACAATAATTTACAGTTTTGCAGACAAATGTCACATCAGGTCCCTGTCATACTTTGTTCAGTAGCTCTTAGCACTGATGACGTATTAACCCGCATTTTGTATTAACTTTCTGATATGTTATAAAGGAGCAGGCCATATTTTAAGATAATTCTTATCTCAACTGAACACTCCCAAAAGAACTTGGGAGAGCCGGTCTTGGCAGCTGCACTAGCAAAAGCAAACGATACCGTACGATTAAACCGGTTTATTGCTACCCAAACCTCCCCTTTATCTGTCCCGTTTCCCTATAGTTCAATAAACATACGAATAAAACCCAACATAAGTAGACCACCAACTCCATGACCACAATCTTGATTGGACATAAAATGACAATACGTAATTTTGAAAGATGGGTTAAGGGGCGCTCGCCGCTACACTTCCGGCTTTCTAAAGGAGCCTTGTCTGCTGGTAAAAAAGTGTCGAACTACGGAGAAAAATCAAACTCAAAACTCTCCGAAGGGTTTTGTCAAGAACCTAATATATCTCAGTAGACATCGGCATTATCAATGAGAGGTCAGTATGTGTGTAGAATTTTAAGTTTACTAGATCTTAAAGGTAATTAAACGGACGCAAGCAGAGTATCTTGTCGATATCCCCTATTACGTAAAGAATATAATTTACGTCACAGCCTTTCTTGATCTTTAAACGGTTTCTTGTATTTTTAACCATTTGTCCGTAGATACGAGGATTAGAAATGCCTTGAATGACAAGCTGTTTACAGGAAATGCAATATTTAGATATCAAATGTTCATAAATATTATAAAATTTGCAGGGAGTTTTGTGAAGCTTAAGAATCCAGTACATGGTAGGCAAGGTTTTATCTTTAGATGGAACGTTAAGCATATCCAGTATTCTTATAATATTGGTTTGTTTACGTTTTCTCGTCCCTATTGGTGCGTCTGAAAGTTGTTTTGTTATACAGAGATATAGTATTTTCTTTCACACGATAGTAACGTTGTTATAAGCCTTCTTAACAGGTATAAACACACATATTTTTGATTTGATTATATTTACAGACAGCTTAGGAGGTGACTCAATATAATTATCTTTATAAAAATCTAATCTTATGGTGAATTTGGTAATAATTTTTATCTTTAAACAAATTTAGAGCATGCTTGTCTGCACTTTCTCGTTTGCACCATCTGTTACAGTAATTTGTTGCTGCGTACTTAACTATATAAAAACATGCTTTCCAGTTTATTCCAGGTGGGCGATACTAAGCCCCTTTCTAAAAATCAGAGAATGTCGAACTTCTTTTACCTTCAATGATATTATGATTCCCCGCTATGGTGACGTAGACAATCTCAGCTGCTAGGGTCGTTTTTAGCGAAATCAGCATCATATGTATTAGAAGAGTATTTGAAAAAAATGTGGGTGAAAGGATGTTTCTAGTAAGCTCGACTCCGTCCGTCCGTCCGTCTGTCACGCTTTGGGGGTACAAAGTTTGTGTAATCTGAAGCTCAGACATCTTTAATCCGATACTTTTGAAACTTTGCACAGTTGTTTTGGACACATTGAAGATGTGCACCCCCCCCCTTTTTGGTGAGATTTGGAAAAAAAATGTAGAATTTATCCATTATTGAACTTAGTCATTTTTTCATAAAATTTAAACTTTACGGTACTGAGTTTGTGTAATCTGAAACTCTGACACCTTATACCTGATGCTTTTGAAACTTTGCACAGTTGTTTTGAACACATTGAAGATGTGCACCTCTGCTTTTGGTGAAATTTGGTAAAAATTGTAGAATTTAGGCAATGTTGAACTTAGTCATTTTATAATTAAATTTTAACAAAAGGGTACTGAGTTTGTGTAATCTGAAACTCAGACACCTTATACCTGATGCTTTTGAACTTTGCACAAATGTTCTGGACAAATTGAATATGTGCACCCCCCCTCCCCCCCTTTTTGGTGAGACTTGGGTACAAATTGTCGAATTTATGCATTGTTGAACTTTGTCATTTTTTCAGCATATTTTAACATTACAGTGCCTGGTTTGTGTAACCTGAAAGATTAACATCTCTGACTAAATACCTCTGGAAGTTTGCACTGTTGTTTGAACACATTGGTGATGTGAACCTCCCCTTTAGGCTAGCATTGATTTAAAAAAGGTCAAATTTATCTATTATTGAACTTGTACTTTATTCTATCACATTATATCATCCTGGTACTCAATTTTTGTCCAGAGACATTGCAGAGTTTTGAACGCACTGCTCATGGGCAGTTGTTCTTGAATTTTTGCATTGCTTTCATATATTTTCTCATAAAGATTCAAATTAGGTGTTTATTTGAAACTCAGGTGTGGTTTTCACCTTTGTTGAAGTGATATGGACTATTTTCATTTATGCTTTGTTCAACTTTGTACATTTAATTTTGTTTTTTCTTCCTTTTTTGTCTATTACAGTAATAGGGTTCAACTTGATAAAATCTCAATTATAACTTGCATTTGGAGAATGTTTTGGTAATGAGGTAAATGAATACTTGTTTGCATTGGTAAACTTATACATGACATTCTGTTAGATTGAAGAAAAAACACTTTCTAAGTTGAACATGTGTGACGGTGACGCAGGTCCAGACATGTAATTGGTCTTGTTTATGTAATAAGGCACAAGGACTACTCTATGAAATTAGAGAATGCAAAAAGTCATCAACATAATAGAAAAGTGAAATGTTTTATAATGTTGAGAAACTTTACTGTGCCATTTCATAAATTGATAATCTTCGAACCATCAGAGTGCTATCTTTTCAGAACTTAAAAAATCTTTCTCATGCAAATCTCTCGTAAGCTTATTTGGCTCTACTTTTAGGTACCAATGATTATATATATCATCAGCATTAACGAATCATTTGCTTCCCACTGAAGAAAATATAGTTGTTGAAATTTCCATATGCTGAAACTAAATGTACAACAACTCAGTATTTACTCCTTTACTACAGCTTACTTGATCCATCTATTGGTAGACCATTAGTTCATTAAGGTTCTCGCCAATCCAGCCGTACAGCACTTTGATCCTGTCACGAAAGTCGATTTTATTACGAAAATTTTCAATACTAACTAAAATAAAAACATTCAAAATTGAGGGGAAACTCTTTCATGCAAAGCTCTGTCCTTAGCTGATTTTAGCTTTAAGTTCAAATCCCTATATTTATCAGCTCTTATGCTAAATTAGTTTTTCAGTTATATCCTGAAATGTTTTGGCTTGATCTGCACCAAACGATTTTTTGTCGAATTTTCCATTTACCAGAAACGTACCTTCAAGCAACTTCGGTATTTCATTCTTCATTCAAATTAACTTCGTAGATCAGGTATCATTGCGAAATAGCTCAAAATAGTAATATTCTACCATATGTAATAAACAAATCGAATTATTTGTTTGATGAACAGTGGCACCTTATATAATTAACATTATCTGTCAGCAGCCAGTCAGCTTGATCACTTTTGTATAGACAGCATCTATACAAGTCACATTTAAGAAATCAAGGATTCAATCACACAAAACAATTTCATCTGTTTAACGTCCCAAGGGATCCCTTTGTTTCTACAATATAATTCCTTGAATATTTTCACAAGATTTGAATAATGGAGGCGTACATTTATATGGCATTTCTTATATATCAAGACGGCGTTTGTTAGGCTAATACAAAAGTTGTTGAGTGCCCTGTATTCAAATTTACCAATTGTTTTTCATTAGTTATGAAATGACAAGAAGACATAAAATGTCTGTTTCAATAAAAAGAAAGAAAAGCAATTAACATTTAGATTATTGTAAATGTATCAAAGAATATCCCGATAGAGACAAATGGACAATTACATAAAAACATATTTACTGTGGTATGTAATTGCTTTGACAAATTGACTGCGAAATCAGTTTACAAACAAATAGAAATATAGCTTTCCAGTCAATAATATTTAAATGAGAAACAGGCACCATATTTACTGTTTTCAAGCTTGTTTCATTTTATCAGGTTAGGAATAAGCCCAATTGGGATAAATCGTTATATCCCAATTGGGATACTTGGTAAGTATTTTACGGATTATTTCTTTACATTTCAATGGCGCGTAATGAAACAAAAAACCTGAGAAACTTTATGGTTTAAGTCATCAAATGATATATCATCATCTTCTCGTTGATGCTGCATTTCATCGGCAGAGACATTTTAAGAACGTAGAATCTTACATTTTATTCTGTCAAAATTAAAGATCATCACGATTGTAACTGGTTAAATTTTCAAGGCAGTAGACGCGAGACGTCTGTGAAATACCATTTTATTGAACTGAAGTTAAATTTGTAAAAATATGTAAAGATGTTGAAGTTTCAAACATCACTGCTTCACCCCACATTCATAGCGTGTTTTAATATATGGTCAACGGGGGGAAACTCTAGAAGAAATCAAAACTCATTTTGATTTTACTTTTTTCCCTACTTCGTTAGTGCCCCGCCATGAAATGGCGGCGCCCTATAGTAATCAGTCTTTCCGTCCGTCTGTCTGTCTGTCTGTCTGTCCGTCCGTCAATCCGTCCGTCTGTCCGTCATCGTTTTCTATGTCGTACCATAACTCATGATTGCCTTCACCGATATTTATGATTTTTTTACTCAAAGTTGAACTTGACTAAAGGAAGCTCCCTTTTGATTTTGGGGAAAATAGGAAAATGATTTTGGGGAAAAACTTTGTTTTTGTATGAAAAAATGCATATTTTGAGAATTAGCTCTACGTCGTACTATAACTCAAGATTGCATTCAGGGATTTTTATGATTTTTGATACTCAAGGTTTGACTTGACCAAAGGAAGCTCCCTTTTGTTTTTGAGGAAATTCGGAAACTGCTTTTTGTGGAAAAAACTTTGTTTTTATATGAAAAAGTTCATTTTTGAGAATTAGTTCTATGTCGTACCATAACTCAAGTTTGCCTTCAGGGATTTTAATTATTTTGATACTCAATCTTGAACTGGACCAAAAGAAGCCCCCTTTCGTTTTTTTTTTTTGTTTTTTAGGAAAATCAGAAAATGATTTTTGGGAAAAAACTCCGTTTTTATATGAAAAAGTGCATATTTTGAGAATTAGCTCTGTTGTATGATAACTTGAAAGACCTTCATATATTGTATTATTTTCAATGTTTTGATTTGATCTGAACAGATGAAACATAAGTTGTCAAAGCAGCCATATGTAGAAACTAAATTTACAATAACTTAAGATTTTGTTATTTATGTTTTTCCCCAAAAATTGTTTTATGATTTCCATGAAGTTCTGCAAACAGGCTTTTTGGAAACACAAGGGGCGGGGCCCTTTCGGACTTTGTCAGTGTTCTAGTTTCTTTGATAATCAAAAACTGTCTTCCTAAAACTACCACGGATTGCTTAATTCGAATGCCAATGGAGCTTTCTTTGAGAGAAGCGGCAAAGAATGGCTGTCACTTCCTTAAAGCTAAAGTTATCTCAAAATCAAAGTGACTAATTTTCTTTAATCATAAATCGATCTGCGGAAAATTTGCAGCATCCTTTTGACAACAGAAGTATATCCCCGAAAGCTCTAAACCTATAGATGTATAATTTTCATGTATGATGATGCGACGTTAAACCCCTAAGATATAATTAAGAAATAACTAGTCATATATCCCAATTGGGATATAACGATATATCCCAATAGGGATATAGTGTCCCAATTAGGCTTATCCCCAACCTGTTTATGTCTTGTTATGTATTTACTTAATATGTAGCCAATATATAAGGTGTACATCCTTTTTTCCTTAAAAATGTTGTTAGTGTAACTTCTGTTATGTAAGTCCTGATCCTATTATAAGTTTGTTTTACTCGGGTATGATAAGTATTAAAACGGCCAATATTTCACAATTTTGCTGCCTTTATCAATACTGTAACAAAGGAAGTTCGATCATTTTTGCCTCGAAAAATGTATTCAAAACAATGATGGCAGTAATATTACTACCCACGTTTTACAGACTTAGAGCATCTATGAAGCTTGGGTCACATTACTAAAGTATCTCAGGAATTAACAGACAAAACAATACAATTATACCAGTGCTAAGGCCGTCTTGAACTTACTGTGGGGAAGGAGCATAACTCATTGTTGAAAGCCTCTGAGTGACTTCAAGATGAATAACAAATTTAAAAGCGTTCTTCCATAGCTTAGATTAATCATGTGTTACTAGAGACTTTGCCTCATGTGCATTTACTTAACATCCTTCCTTTTTTCCTTCAAAACAACATCTTTGCATTGAATTGTTAAATGATCGCTTGATATTGACTCCATATAAAATTTGGTCGATTGAACAGTCTTGTGTCTAGTGAGGAGTATTCCAGCGATATCAGACCAAGCTGAACAATGCCAAATTAAAAAAATTATTAAAAGACGGAGAGGTACATTTGAGGCTGGATTGGACAGTTGCCGCCGGTAAAGGCAAAATGGGTAAGGCCAAGCTATCTTGTGGCAATTCAGTTTTAATTCGTTGGCTAAATAGCCGTGTGGACATTGAATCAACTGCAGAGAATGGGAGAAATGCATATTCTACTTAAATATGTATTACTCGTTTAGATAAAAATATTTTACAAGATGTTCCGTTCATTTATATTATACAGACCCTTTTCACAGCTTAAGAGCAATATGTCAAACTGTATTACAATTAAAACTTTTTCATAATGTGCAAATAAAGTTATCGTATCTAAGATGACACTTTATCTTATTAAAGATCTCAGAATTTAATAAAAGAAAAACATTTTAGTTTATGTAACTCTATGCTTATTAAGCTACAATTGAGGCCAGACCTACTTTCATTTTTTAAAGAAAACAAGGTTAAACCAATTCAAAAGATCGTTTGACCTAGGAAATTTGATAATAAATTAATCGAAAATACTTGTGGTGTCATAATAAGAGAAGAATATGACATGGTTTTTTAAAGGACCCTTCGCAGTTAATCTTCATCAACTGAAATTAAACAGCCATAGGTTATTGTTCTAGTTTCATAAAGTATTACATTGTATTAATAGTCTACAACACATGAAGTAATTTCGCAGTCTTTCTATGTAAAACACTACATACATTTTATTAATTTTCAATTTTTTGGTTGTTGTTTAATAAACTGTTCTACGTTTCAATGCTTCTTTTTCATGAAAAATCACCCGGAAATAGAAAATATGTTTGCTTTTTTTACTCTAAAAACTTATCACAAAATTGTATCCAGTGCATATAAATCATTCGTAAAATTTCAGGGTGATGATCTATACTTTGTAGCAACATTCGAATGCACTTTTTGAATTCACGATATAACGGCAACCTTCGCCATATTATCATTCAAGAAATGTGCTCAATAAACATATGAACAGAGTTTACTACATTACACCGGCAAACAAAATTGAGTTGTCAGGACCTTAGGTATTCAATGTCTAATTTATGGTTTGAAACATATTATCCTCCTGGCTTTAAAATACGTTTCTTTCGGTTACTCTTTATTTCAGTTCCCCGCTTTTCCATTGTTAGTTCTCTTTTTATTATTTTTATTTTTTTATTATTTTTTTATTTTTTGCTTTTAGAACTGGCTTGTAGAACTTTATAAGACTGACTTGTATTTGTTGCCATTTTACTCTACAGATCTATTCTTGTTTTTATTTATTATTTTTTTTTTTATGTTGTTTTGTTTTGTTTTTTGTTTTTTGTTTTTTTTTGTGTTTGTTTTTTTCGCATGTTTGTTTTTTGCTTTTTGTTTTTTGCTTTTTTTGTTTTTGTTTTTTTTTTGTTTTTGTCCTTGTTTCTTTTTTGAAAAAAAATATTACAATAATTCTGGTAGAGAAAAACCTTTTTCTGAAAGATTGCCTTCCAATACACAAAAACTCTTGAGCGTTGTCATTTTTGTTAAATAATGATATTTGCATACTGTCTTACATTTGAATATCAAAATATAATCTACAACACCAGTATATTTAGTATCCATTTAAAAACAATGTTGAAAAATACACTTACCCCTCGAGCATACACACAGTGTTAATATAATACAATAGATAGGAATGTAATTTTAAGAAACATTTAAAGCAACAAAGCGATGCAAAGGATTCAAGTTGTTTATTAACCCTTCAAGAATTAAAAGATGAAAATACTAACATTATAAGAAAACAAAGAGTTGTTTTTTTTTTATGATTTGGGAATTTTTGAGTAACTAAGTGGCAATGATAGAAAATTAAGCAATAAATATATCGTAGTATTATATAAGAAAAGTCCGACCAACACGTCAGGTTATATAATCAGGCTATAGAATGATGCGTTTATCAGTTAAAGTGTAAAAGTTAATTATAAAAGGAATGCCATTGTATCGTTTATTTAATGAGTAATGAGTATTTAAATGTCAACAGGGAGAATTTCATTTGAATTTGCAGCCTTCTATGTTTAGAATGCCATTTTAAGTCTTTTCACGAAAACAACATCGTTTAAAGGAAAATCCAATAATGTATGAACAAGTTTCCTTGAATACATTGAAAAATAATGAGATTTCAACGTTTGACTTTCAAGAACTTTTTCATTAATTTTGAATTGACTTTTTATTTTTATTTTACTTGCTCGTAATGTTAAAGGCTGATAAGTTCACTTTAAGTTTAGCTTAAAATTGTTTAAGTTCTATGAATAATCCAGGTCCAATATGTCATGATATGTCAATTATTAAATCGCCATTGTATAAATTATCAGAAATCAACAACAGAGTCACCATTATATGCATTGAGTCTGATTCTACATTAATCAAATTGTTAATGCTAGAGCTAAAATAATTTGCTGATACTGCATAATATCATTTGGATACTTAATATTTGATTTTTGCGATGTTTATTCAATTCTTACACTTCTTGACCCATAAAGAATCTTTTGACTGGACAAGAGGCGTGGAATATCCCGGAAAATGTAGTCCCTTGACTTCTTTGTCTTTTGTCACCGAACAAAGTTCCTTTTGATAAAAGGTAACTGACATTTTCAGTTATACATGTATCCACAGTATTTTTCGTACAAACATGGAATGTGACTAAGCTCCTAACTTGACAATGTTACGGATGTCTCATGCTCACTCGTTCGGAACATCCGATCGATTTGTTGTGGAAGTTTCCAATACTATGGCTTAATTTTGTTCCAATCTTGTTCATTTATAGGACGATTGCTATCAACCCTATGTCGTTAACTCTACATTGCCATGTTTGATAGAAAAACAAACAAAAACAAAACAAAAGAAATTTAAGTCTATGTCTACGTCTGCATTTTATATGCAGTTCTCAATTATGACGTCACATCACCCATAGAGTTTATTATGCTAGCAACTGTTACGTCAAACAAATTGCATCATTTAATTTGAAATTAACTGTCATCTATAGCCTCTCGTACAACGGAAACAGCTATTTACAAAAGAATTTCTGGCTAGTGCGTTTGTACATTTTCCTGTATAAATAACGTAACCACTAAAGGAAATTGAAATCAACTACATGTATAACTGGCATTATTTAACAAAATAGGAAATGTTGCAACGGGTATTAATTAAGGAAAATACTCCTAGTCGTAAAAAAATGATTGGTGTCGACTGCACTGCAGAAGAGCCATTTATTACCCAGTGAACCTTTTGAATCTGTAAAAAAATAAGAAATTATGCACTAGGAGAAAAACGTAGTCTGCAATTTTCTGAAAGACAATGATTCGCAGATTAACAAACCAAATTCAGAAATAAGCTACTATGGCTAAGCGAACCTCTAAAATCGGAAAAATAAAAAAAAAATAATAAGTGTGAGGTTAGCAATTTTATCAGGCTAAATACATATAATAACTTATAGTTGTGATGTGGATTACCAAACCAGATTAATAAATGGGCAATTATTGCTCGATAGAACCTCTTAAATCTGTTAAACCAAAATGTTTAGTATCATATGCATAATTGTACTAGCTAGGTGAAAAACATATTCTGAAAATTTGATTTCAATCTGACGTATAGTTATGATGCAGATGCGAATCAACAAAACATAACAATTGAGATATTTTGGCCCGCTTACATTTTGTAAAATCAAAATGCTTAGTATCAGTTGCACAACTACACCAGTAGGAAAATATATCCCGACTGTTTGGTTTGAATTTAATAGCAGTTTGAAAGAGTTAGGATTTAAAAACCGACTGACAATGACGACTTCGTGAGAGGACGGAAAGTACCCCCTATGTATCAACTCCTATTACAACAGGCAATACAAACAGTACATATAGACTTTTTAGATTCACAGATAAGGAAAAAATAAGATAAACCTTTTATCGATTCACGTTTATCGCATAGACATGATGGCCGCACTCTTACTACCTGAAGTTATGTAAGGACACATAACTTTGAAAAGATATTCGATCTTAAAAAATCAAAAACAAAACCTTCATAATAAAAAGGAAAAAAAAAGTACTAGGTCAATAGTTATGTAATTCAGGAAACGATTGCGAAAAGATTAAATGATCACTACTTAGTTTGGAATACCAATTACATAATTAAAATTTTAGATATTTTGTTGAGATATAAGCCTTGGGGAAATTTATTGAAGTCCTAATGACCTTCTATCCACAGACATTAATTTTCTAACGAGAGTAATTGCTAACTAGACTAACGAGATCACTTCCTAGTTTTTGTTTTTTGATACTGGATATTGCCAAACATAACTTAATGCACTTTGAAAATGTATTAAACACACTTTGTTAGCAACAATATAACACTAAATAACATATCAGCTAAATAACATATCAGCTAAATAACATATCAGCTAAATAACATATCAGCTAAATAACATATCAGCTAAATAACATATCAGCTCATACAACAGTAATTATATCGAACACCATGGATGTCTCACACATCTAATGTTTGGGGAACAATTGATAGGTCTTCCCGGAACTTTTTTAATGACCAGATTATTGATATTTTACGAAACGATATGGAGTAAATGAACATGAGACCATAACACATATGTTAACACCAGCTGAAATAATTTTAATGAGCTGTATGGCCATATGTCCATTCTCATATGTGCACTCCTAAATCAAAGATACGGACACCTTTTGTAACGTCAAATAATTTTTTACCTAAAGAGCGGAACGCCATTTTGAAGGCTACTTGTTACTGAATTTCTTTTTTGCTGAAAAACATCCCTTCTGTAAATGTTGAAGATTCACGGTTTTGAGGTCAAAATCACGGGACTTTTCAGATTTGGATTCAACAGAAATGCAAATCGCAAAAAAGTTCCTATATAAAGTTGAATAGCTACTTGCAATAGAGCAAATCAAAGATTAGGGTATCATTGATGAATGTAAAAATTCAGTATTATCTAGAAAAAAGCGCAATGAAAAGAGAGAATAAAACATATGACTGAAAGATGTACCGATCTTTGATTTTTGTTAAATGTATGTAGCTTTTTCTTTCGTAAAATATGATTGTCAGTTTCCCGAAACCTGTATTTCTGAAGGAAGTTCTTGCCCCTTTTTACCATATTTTCCAATTTGACGTCATGCCGGTTGTGATGTTTCGTCACCGTAATTGTTGCCTAATCAGAAAAATGAAAAATCCTGATTTGTCGTTTCCCGAGTAAGGACGACTGCACGTGAGCTCGTTTAATCTCGGTCGTTTTCACCGGAAATGGCCAGTTTTTGAATAATAATATATACAGTTTTCCTATCTAGATTTACACTCAACAACAAGAAAAATTAAAAAAAATAGTAAAAACAAAAACGCACTACTAACGTGTATTTTTATATATCTTAAAGTTCAACAACATATTTCTCTTCAAATACTTGCTGGAACAACTTTTTTACACATTGTGTCTCTTATCACAAAATCAAAATTCTGAAAAATTGAAATTGTTTTTGGAAACCTGAATTTCATTTTCTCAAATAAAAAAAAACGAAAAAAATAACAAAAAAAATAATAATAAAATAAAAATAGTAAAGAAATAAGAAAAAAACACTTTTTCAACCCTAAATGCAAAAGTTGTTGAAAAGGATGAATATTGAACCTTTTGTGCTTCTACCTGTAGGAAAATCACTGTTTTTTTTAAACTTTTACATGTAACATTGCAACTTCCAAACTGCGACTTGAAAATGACATTTTTTTTACAAAACGTGACTTGCTTGTTCTGGATGTTTGAAATTAAAAAAATGCATAAAAAGGCTGATTCGCAAAAATATCTGGGGATCTAGATAACATTAAAAAGTGATGCGTTTCTTTTTGTTGCTTAATGCAAGGTTAACTTATTCACAGAAATAGAATTAACAGTTATCACCATTTTTATTTCATAAGAAAGCATTACTATCCGAAGTAGGGAAACAAAATTGATGAATAATTACTAACTTTTACGAAAGGATATGGAGTAAATGAACATGAGATCGTAACACATATGCTAACTTCAACTGCAATAATTTTAATTTTAATTTTAATTTTAACTTGCCTTTATCAAGGTGTGATCGTTAAGCTCTTAAAATAACGTAATGTGCGGTTAACAAAAAAAAAATTAAAACGCATTTGAAAACATCATATTAATATAGGAAAATATTGAATAATGCAACAAAATTCGAATTAAATAGTTAAAATCTTTGTACAAATAAAACTAAAAAAAATAAAAAAAAGGCATACTTCGATCATTGTTGATTACCTGGTTAGTGCATCGGGATAGAAAAAGGGGAGGTTTGGGTAAACATAAACCGGTTGAACCCTACCGCTAGCTCTTGCTGGTGCCGGTACCTAGTCCGGCATTCCCGAGTTCCTATCGCTGTCTAAGTTTGTCTTTTGTCTCTTTATTGTGTAGTTCCCTAGTAGATTGTGCCATGTGATTGTAATTTTCGGTCATTTTTAGTGTTTCTTGCTATCTTTACTATTTAAACAGGTTGGGGATAAGCCCAATTGGGATATTATATCCAAATTGGGATATTATTTCCCAATTGGGATATATCGTTATATCCAAATTTGGATACCTGGTCAGTTTTTTATGGACTACATGTATTTCTTCACATTTCAATGGCGCGTAATGAAACAAAAATCTTGAGAAACTTAATAGTTTAAGTCATCAAATGATATATCATCATCTTCTCGTTAATGCTGAATTTCATCAGCACAGACGTTTAAAGAACGTAAAATCATACATTTTATTCTGTCAAAATTAAAGATCATCACGATTATAACTGGTTAAATTTTCAAGGCAGGAGACGCGAGACGTGTGTGAAAATATAACTGAATTGAACTGAAGTTTAGTTTGTAAAAGAATATACAATGATGTTGAACTTTCCAACATCACTGCTTCAGCCAACAATCAAAACGTGTTTTAATACATGGTTAACGGGAGAAAACTCTAGAAGAAATCAAAAGTCGATTTAATTTGACATTTTACCCTACTTCATTTCTTTGATAATCAAAAACTATCTTCCTCAAACTACCACGGTTTGCTTAATTTGAATGCAGATAGAGCTTTCTTTGAAAGAAGCGGCAAAGAACGGTGGTTACTTCCTTGAAGCTCAAGTTATGTCAAAATCAAAGTGACTGATTTTTTTTTTATCGTTAATCGATCTGTAGAAAATTTGCAGCATATTTTTGAAAACAGAAGTATATCCCCCGAAATCTCTAACCCTATAGATTTATAATTTTCATGTATGATGATGCGACATCAAACCCCTAAAATATAATTAAGAAATAGCTAGTCATATATTCCAATTGGATATACAATATATCCAAATTGGGCTTATCCCCAACCTGAAAAATACATAAATCAACAATGGAAGGGTATGGAAAAATCGGATTGAGAAGGTTAAAATGTTTACTAGTATTGCTATGAAAAGATACGAAAAGGTAATAAAAAAATTTAAATCCTAGACCAAAAAAGGATCACGTTTATCGATGAATGTAAAACGGCACTTATACTGAAAACTGAAAAAAATTAAAACATTCAAGGAAGTGGTGGAAGATGATTGTTATACTTAGACATTTATTTTCTTAAAATTGATAAGTACAATTGTTGGATCTGCTGTAGCAAATTTGTGGTATAAAATATTTGGATTTCCGGTCGTAAAGTGCACACTATGATGACTAAGTTCCTGTACATGTAGAATTCAGTCCTTCTATATAAAAGTATTTCACCATACATTTATATTTAAAACATTTTTAACGTTTTTTGAAGATTTTATTACCCCAAAAGAAAGCAGTTTGTAATTTTTGGTGTGTTATAATTTGCTTTTAAGGTTAGATTCACAGTGGCTTACGGCAACTGCAGACTGATTTCATTGCAATGTAGATATTTTGTTCCACGTGGCATCAGTTTACCAACAAATACTGTGGAAAAAATGAAAAAAAAACAGAATCCATTATTTCTTTATATATACAGTTCATTCTCGGTAAATTGCGCCCTTACCAAGTACTTTATAGCATGTAGGTAAAGTACCTTAGGCCGTAATTTAATTAATGAATGTGGCTTCAAACAAAAGATCTTTTACCAGTCTGACAGCACAACCCTTAAGCTAACATTACAAACATGCATTTAACTAAAGTTCAATCTTTTAAGTTTAAGAAGTTGTTACATTGTCCTTCATGGAACATATTTTTCATGTTTAATTTTGATTATGTCTTCATGGCGTTTTTTATGCGGCTTGACACATCCTCGTCCTGTGTCTTTATTTCACGCATCATGACGGAAACTAAGTGAGGCCCAAACCGTCATTCCAAAAATAATAATCTAAGGACACATGGCAACATCAGAAATAACAAGGAAACTAAGACATGAGTACGGTAGATAAAGGAAAATCAGGACACACACACACACACAAAGATGAACAACACAGATCAAATTAAACACCATGGGTGAGATCAGGTGGACCGGTAGAGTAAGCATCGTTGCTTCTTATTCAGGTGCACCGGTATAGTAAGCAACGTTGCTTTTTATAAGACAGCCGCCGTGTTGAACATGTCAAATCCGGTAGTAAAGTCGAATCTGGTAGAGGAAACAACAATTGAGCTTCAAAGGGAAAGATCTGTTGTCATCAGGGAAACAGATATCCCATATCGGTCCACAAGATGGTGATGTTCAATGTAAAACTTCTAGAGGGATGACTTTAAGTTTTTGGATAACATACTGCTGTTTAAATAACCTATTAGTGAGCAACTGGTCTCTATCATGGAAGTCACTGTACCGACCACTGTCCCCTTGAATAGCAAATGAGCTGGGAGATGTAAACTCCAATATGTCGTTGACTATTGGAAAAAAAATCATCTCGTTCGTCGTTCAAACTAGTTTGAAGACTACTTCTGTTATCAATTTCAAGATGAAGGTCAAACATGTGGAAGTCTCTGTAGTATCCTTAATTTCGAGCTCTTTTGGAAAAATCAGATCAAGAAAATCCCAAAAGCGACCGTTGTTTGGTGACAAAATATCATCTTTATAACGGAAGCTAAAATTGAAGGATTGGGCCAGTTTTTTATCTTTATTTTGAAGAAGCCATTCGATGAATTTAGCCTCATTAGAGCGGAAAAACATATGGACTAGCAGAGGTGCACAGTTTGTGCTCATAGGAATTCCGATAGTCTGTTGAAAAAACAAGTCCTGCAAACTGGACAAAGATTTTGTCTATCAGAAACTGTAACATTTAACATGTTTAAATCACTTCCTCCTCCCTATATTTGTCTCCGTTTCGGAGTTATTTTTAACAATGTAGGCTTGTTCTCTACCTACAACAATGTACCTATATCTTCGTTTACCGTTCTTAGGTGAGAAACATCTATAAATTAAACCTTTCAACGGAGATCTTAGTTGTTTATGAAGAAAGGTGATGGAAAGTGTGGAGAAGTCGAATGTATTAATGATGTTACAGTGTAATAATGATCTAATTTAAGATGTGGAGTAGATCTTTTTGAAAATCCACATTTCATTTACACCGCTTCTTGAAAATCAAGTATCACAGTATTTTTGAAGGCAGCTTTGTTCTTTATCGCAATAGTCTCACTAGTGATGGTTTATTGCCTTTGCATTTAAGTAATTCAATCTACTCTAACAAAGTTTTTTGTGAAAAAAATTTTTCTGATGTTTTTATTTCAGTATGTCTGTTGATGGTATGGAATTTCGTTTAGTTTGAAAAAATCAAAATAAGAACACCTTTCCCCATGAAGAGAAATAAAATGAATAATCAACTGTCTTTTTCTTAAATATTCTCGATACAATATAAGAAAAAAACATCATAAATGTCCAAAAGCACAAAATCTAAAGAATGTGCACATTTAAGTTCTATTTGTTCATATTATTTTTTTAAAGAAAAACCGGGAAAACAATAACCATTACACCTGGTTTTCATTATTTTTTAATTAGTAATCAATTCATTTAATTTTTAATTTTTTTATCAGGGTACGGTGTTCTTAAACACACTGACTTCCACTTTACTGCTCACAAGTTGAAAACGGGTCAGTTTGGCAAGTTCCTTCAGACAGAAAGTGTAGGGTGATATGTACTTGTATCTTATTTAGTAACCCAATAAATATATACTAATTATGACAAGTAAGATAACCTAAGAGTAGTTTTAACATCGAATTTTCATTATTGTGTTTGTCTCATTTCTATCACGGGGATTTATGTTCACTGCAGAGAATAATCCTATTACTGCATTGTCTGTTTATTTGAAATCAATATAATATTTAATATAAAATGAAATATTCTGTCGTATATTATTAGTAATTGTAGTACCTTTTCATGTTTTTATTATGCAATACCCCAAATTTCTGACATTTAATAAATTCTTAAAGAATTTTGTATTTTTTTACCACCTCATGAGATTATAAGTTTCGCTATGAAAACAAATTAACCATAATTCTGCCGACTTAGATGTCGAGAATTATACCATCGTCTCTGTATAAATCATTTTGAGCATAAATTTTAAATAAGTCGGTCAGTAAATTTGTTTGTAAGCATTATTTTTAACAAAAGTAGTATTAAAGAATTATATGACACACCACCAAGCTTTTTGCTTTATATCAAAGATTCAAGTGGCAAAGCCACTTTGGCCCTTGAACAAGTCCTATGTTTTACATGAAAACTGTTGGTGAATACGCACCAAAAGATAAAAGAAAATCCCGATATATTGTATTATGTTTAAGAGAAATAGAATGATAATACATAATGCAAACAATTGTATCGCAAAATGGTAAGCCATTTCTGAATAAAAAATTATCGCCTAAAAGGGTGATGCTAAAACGTGTGACGGTACAAAACGAAACGAAATGATATCGTTTCTTCTTTTAGTAATTATCCCTTATATATTACTATTTCAAGAAACGAAACCGTTTCGTTTCGTTTCTGTATTTTAGGTTTCGTTTCTTAGCCTAGCAATATATTTTTATAGAGAAGGTATTTATGAACAATATCACAGAAAAATCTCATAAAGGATTTTTGAAATATATTCTTGGGGTAGTACTATTGCAGTAATGTCAGAACTTTGACATTTTAAATTGTTATGTCAATGTTAAAATATTTCCAGGTTGCATGCACACGTTGCAACATAGGCTATATGACGCATACATTTGTAACAAAAATTTACATGCAAATGATGTCCAATCTAGTATTCAACTGGATATCTTTGGATGCTGTAATCGGGTCTTTATGTAATTACTGTAAAGAAAAAATGTGTGAGAGTTTTATTAATGTTTGGTATAATAATAAGTTTGACATTTTGCATACAAATACGTCAGTGTTAGAGTAAGTTAGATACACATTTTTCTTTTAAAAATGTTTTTAAAGTGAACAATATACTCAAATTGATGACTTAAAAATGCAAAGTATAAATTCTAAGAATAGAAACGGATATATATAGTAAAAACTCGCCCTGATAGATCTCGGCGCATTTGTTAGTATTGTTCAATGTGAAAATTTAAAATGAAGCAATTATTATATACTGAAGCCAGAAATATTTTTTGGAAAAGAATATTACTCTATTTAATTGACCTGATTGGTCACGGGTCAATTATATTGGGATTAATCGTGTTAAAATTACCTACAAGACAGAGAAAATTCAGAAGATTCGCCCAATCTGTTCGATGAATTCGAGTAATAAAAGAACTGTAAAAATTTTGGGAATATGAATTCATCTTGTAAATATATTTGGTTATTTAAAAATGAAAGTCTGAAGCATTTATTAACAACTGTCTTAATGTGAGAAGGTTTAGCCCTATCAAAATTGATAAATTTTAGTCATATTGTTATACATTTTCAATAATAGGTTGGCTCTGAACCTGCGGTAACATGAATTCTATGATATGTTTTTTGTTTTTGTTTTTATTTGTTTTTGTTTTTTGTAATCATTTCAATCATTGTCGGTTAAATTGTCTGAGTCTTTATTGCCTGATAAAGTAAATATGATAAGTAATAAAATATTCTTATTTTTATTATGTAGTTTGCATAGAAAAGGATCTCATAGTGGATCCCATTCCCTAAACATTGCAAAGTTGTTATAGATTTCCGTATTACGGATGGGAAAATATGGCAAGCACTTTTAAGAAGCTGCCTTTCTCGATTCAAGGTTATTTTTCTGCAGGAACTGCGTCACGTCCGACCTGAACCCCCTTTCAAGCGCATCATTTTTCAACAATCTATAGCATGACGTCTGAAGCAAAAAATTAATTCCACGAAATTCTAATACCCCAACGAGAACAACTACAATAAAAATAGTCTTTGACACCTCATTAATCAGCTTCAATGACAATGGGAATCGATCTAAAACACCAATTTCACCTCTGCTACTGAAATAAAGCTATATCAATGGCAGGGCATGATAATCAACATTTTTTTCAGTTATAGTTCATTGAAATATATTTAACAGGATTTGACAAAAGTTGTTCCTACTTACAAGTGTTCTCTCCTTATAAACTAACAATATACAAAATGTAACAGCTAAACACAAACAAAAATATATATAAACTTAAATACAAGAAGATATGTGGACTAATATTTAATTTTAACATTAAACGAGAAGATAAGAAATTAAAGTACATGCACAAAATTCTACAGCATTTTCTATGAAATTGTGTCCCCTATATTATACATGGATTGCGCATCTTTTCCATTCCGGATTTGACTCGTCATTTCGACAAGGTCATCTGGGGTCACCCGGAGGAAAAATGACGTAATCCAACGTTGGAGCAAGAAACAGATATTTTCTACCAACGAATCTTACGTTGTTATTCAACATATGGGTTAAAAAAATCGTTTTCAACCAACAAAGAAATCCACGAGGAACATTTCCAACCCACAAAAAAGGAAACTTTAATGGAAATGAAGAAATTACTATCTTCGTCTTATCAGCGTCTTGGAACCAGTTTTGTACCAGATTTCTCCTCGTTTGGCTAAAATATTGCTGCGGTCAAGCAAGTGGCAAAACTTTTATTGTAATGAAGGCAAGTCAATGAAAGGTAGACAGCTTGGGGTGTAAATCTTAAATATCGGTAAACTGAAAGTTTTGCCACTTCCTTTACCGCAGCAATAATGAGCGATCCCGCAAATGCACAACCCATGTATAAAACCATGAGATTGGACATAATTCCATGAAACCTCGCGATGAAATTTTGTCCTATCAGGACAAAATTAAATCTCGAAAAGTGTCTTTAACAGAAAAACTTTTTATGGACAAGACAAATTATTTGTGGAATTTCGTCCAGATCTCATTGGGCATTATAGTACAAGTTTGCGTTAATATTCACATTTTTACTACTTTAAGAAACGAAACGGAACAGGAACGAAACGAAACAGTTTCTTAAATTACAAATTACACTATGATAAATACTAAAACAATAAACGAAACAATTCGTTCCGTTTCGTTTCGTTCCGTTTCTATTTCGTTTCGTTTCGTTTCGTTCCGTTCCGTTACACGTTTTAGCATCACCCCGCCTAAAAAGAGTTTATTAAACTCGCAGTATAAAACAAAAAAAAAATATGGAATGTTTTGTTATAAACTATGCTTCAGTACTTCAGCATAACGGCAGCTACAACTGCTGAATATATACATTGTATTTCACCAATGATTTTTATATGGGTCCTTGTTATTCTTCCGTATGTCTTTCCTTTTTTTCTCTTTTCTGTGTTTTGTTTTTTGTTTTTTTTTTTTTTTTATTCAGAT
>MJUU01069338.1:3900-35640 GCA_002080025.1 Modiolus philippinarum | reverse complement strand
AAATTTTGTCCTATCAGGACAAAATTAAATCTCGAAAAGTGTCTTTAACAGAAAAACTTTTCATGGACAAGACAAATTAATGTGGAATTTCGTCCAGATCTCGATGGGCATTATAGTACAAGTTTGCGTTAATATTCACATTTTTACTAATTTAAGAAACGAAACGGAACAGGAACGAAACGAAACAGTTTCTTAAATTAGTAATTACACAATGATAAATACTAAAACAATAAACGAAACAATTTCGTTCCGTTTCGTTTCGTTCCGTTTCTATTTCGTTTCGTTTCGTTCCGTTCCCTTACACGTTTTAGCATAATCCCGCCTAAAAAAAGTTTATTAAACTCGCAGTATAAAACAAAAAATATGGAATGTTTTGTTATAAACTATGCTTCGGCACTTCAGCATAACGGCAGCTACAACTGCTGAATATATACATTGTATTTCACCAATGATTTTTATATGGGTCCTTGTTATTTTCCTGTATGTCTTTCCTTTTTTTTTCTCTTTTCTGTGTTTTGTTTTTTTTTTGTTTTTTGTTTTTTTTTATTCAGATGTTGCCTTTGTCTTTGGATTATTCTCTTTAAGACTGGCGGTTCGATTCTCACTCACTTTATTCACTGCATTTCAGAATAAACAAACCTCAGCTCCAGTATATAGACTACGAATCAGTCTACCTAAAACTACCGAATCTGTCTACCTAAAACTACCGAACCTGTCTACCTAAAACTACAATTCCAGGATATGCAATATATGTCAGCGAAAGAAAAAAAAAAAAAAAAAAAAAAAAAAAAAAAATACAGCTTCGAGATAAAATTGGAGCCAGGGTTTGGTAGAAGTTTAATTAACTACCATTATAAAGATTGAATACGACGTCAATTTCACCATCTATAATTTGTTTTATTAATTAATTGTAATGATATCCCTGGAACCATATTCTTTGCATTACGTAATGTAGTGGAAATATGTTTTCGGCTAATTTTATCCAATTAAATGCTCGATATATTACAACAGCTACTATTGCGCGAACCGTAAAGTACAACTGCTAACACTTTAGAAATAAATTATTTGTTTTAGTCCTAGTTTTTCCTGTGCAGCGTAGTATAAGAATCAGTGTTATTTATGATTTTAGACAACTACCACCTTGTAATATTGAAACTTCTGAAATAAAACTTCGAAATACATCTAGATATCAAAGAGGGTGACAAGGGGGTTAACTGTTATTGTGTTATTGAGTAAAAGTGGTTCTCTGTTATTGTGTCCAATTCCCTGTTATCTGTTATTTGAAGAATCATTTTGCTGTTATTAAGAAAAAATCAATTCTTTGTTTTCTGTTATACGAAAATCACTGCTACGATGTTATTTGAATCCCCCATGACACCATCTCATCAAACAGTATAACCCCTTGCACCACAAAAACATAAGTTTATCTATAAGCTAAAGGCGATAAATTTTGATATAGCTGAGTTAAATTACTATATCCGAAGCGATATTTGTAAAAAAAGTATTTAAGAGTTAAAGCAGACTACAAACAGCTTCTGATATGAAAATAATTTTACATATCCTGTGCATACAAAGTCTCCATGATATTTTCCCCCTCAATATTTTACGAAAGGATATGGAGTAAATAAACATGAGGCCATAACGCATATGTTAACTCCAAGTGCAATAATTTTAATGAGCTGTATGGCCATTTCGGAAATTAATTCCTCATCAGCAGCACTAGAACCCAAATAAAGGAAGTCCGTAATTTCAATGGCTTCTAGCTACTTACAGTGAATCTTCTTTTTTTATTTAATATGGTTGTTGGGCCATACTTGTGGTTGATTCAGATGTATCTTCCTGTTTCGAATTTTTACAAAGGTTGCTTTTCTTCTTTTTCTCTTTCTCTCAGCTAAACAATCTGGCTTTGAGCGATCCCTTGTAGTTTGTCATAAATATTTATCAGTTCATTCTTTCAAGAATAACATATAGCGGGTAATTTTCGCGGGTCAAAAATTCCGCGGAATCGATTGAAAATGTATGCCAAAAATTTTAGCGTTTTAAATTTTCGCGAATTAGCAAAGATCCTACATATATAAAATATTCGTGGAATTCATTTTCGCGATTGAAGTCAATCCGCGAAAATACGCAAAAATTAAACCCCCGCGAAAATTACCCGCTATACGGTATATCTTTAAATATGTTTATTATTGATAGCTGAATCAGGAATGTTGACATTATTTTATGCTGATAGCTACAAGAGAAAATGTTATAACTTTCATCCAAGTTCCTCTCTTTATAACGAGTTGTTTATTTCCGCCTATACATTACTGTCTCGTTTATTCTCTCAGTAAATACCATTAATAACTCTGAAAAATCCATTAAAACCCAAATTTGTTCATTTCAGTCAATTCCTAACTTAAATTTGTGTTTATGACATAATTCTTAATGTATATAAAAAAATCATCTCCATATATATAAATTTGTATCGACAAGTGCGGAGTCGTTACATAAATAACTCCTTAATTAGGTATGACAATAACTAAAGAGAAAAAATCTATCAAACTGCATTCAGTTTGCTATTAAAATGAAAGAAAAGGAAACTAGATAACGATATATTGAGCCGAAGCAATAAGCAAATTGAAGTTTAGACGATTTATTATGTCACAAACAGATGTTAAGTTGTGTCCTCGGACAAAAGGTGGTCCTTAATTTGAATCTCCTTGTTGTATTTCTGTTTTCCCAGGGAAATTGGTTTATACTCATATGCTTGTAGAAAGTCTGATCTCTGAAATCGAATATTTTTTGTTCTATTGTATGTGTTTTGTAATAATTTGTCCATAAAACATTCAGTAAAGATTTTTTCTTTGTTCATTTATGCCTCCGTTAATGGTGGTTTACAATGATAAATGCCCGAAGCAGATTGATGCAAGCGAAGACATATCCAGGGATAGATAACAAACCAGAAAATGTTTTTGTAATACAAACATTTTATTCATGACTCAATGTCATAAAATGTCTGACATCGCAATGTACACGGAACTAAACTGGAGGCAATACTGCTCACATAGTTTAGGTTTTCAGACACTTCTTTTCATGTTTTACGGCCATTATTCTATAAGATTAAAAGACCGGGATATCTTTTTTGTCTACCAAATAATCGTGCGTCTGTCCCTCTCGTTTTGCTGCTCCCACTCGAGAAAAGACGATATTTCTTGCACTTTTAAAGGATATCCAAATCTTTTATTGGATATCAAGCATGAACCTATTATTATTCTTTTCTTTTCATTCATGCAAAGATGTAATACGGGATTTTTGAATCGTGTTACTCCGAAAAAAAATTCTATTATTATACCCCTAAAAAATTCATTACATCAATATATTGCTGATATAATTAACACTGTTGAGGTATCAATGATTTATATTTAATCGATTTGTAGCGCTTCAGGTAAATTGTTTTTCGTCAATAAAAATTTAGTTTAAAAATGTCATATTGGAAAAATTATAAACGCAATTCAATTTCATAAATTGTTTGTTTTTATGTGTTATACATTTATTTCAATAGGTTTAGAAATCCACTATTCCCTCTTTCTGGTATCAGAAGCAATCGTTTACACCTTCAATTATACGAGAGTTCCTATCTCGAATGTCCAGTATTTGTCGAAATTTTCATTTCAATCTGTTTCTGTAATTGATGGTTTTCTGATTTTTGTTTTCGAAACATTTTTCATTGTATGTTTTCATTTTATTTGGATTCAAAGTGTTTAAGGTAGATAGACACTGTTGCGCTGCTCAATTGAATTGCGTATTATAACAGTTATGAATCGGATACGGGGTAGGTTTGATTTTCGGACTGGAACAGTAATTTGACAACTTTTCCTTCGTGATTTCATAATTGAATGACAGTTGTGAAACGTCATATTTCGTTTACTTATCTGCAAATTAACTCCCCCTTTCCGTACATAACGTTTCATACGGAAACTTTTTAAAATATCTCTTTTAAAAGCATTGGTACGTATATATGTACATTTGTTCATTTTTACCAATAAATAACATCAAAAGCTATGCCACAAATACATGTCAAATTATTATGGACAAAAGATTCATTTCTATTAAGCTAAAAACTGTTTTTCCATACTTTCCCTTGTATTCTAAAATGGCTAAAAACATTGGCAAAATTTGATCTTAGTTCTAGAAAAAGCAAGCATGGTGACCCATACTCTTTATTACAGATATCGGGTAAGTAGGATCGGTTATTTAATTGTGCCGACTTATAGCAAAACGTCATGGTTATGAATATAAGTGTCTTTTTACCTGAAGTGTGTAATTTTATCACGTGCACTGACAACACGAGCATACTGAACTATTTAATCGATACCCAAGCCATGATGTAAATATCTTATGAAAGAAGATTTGATGTCACGTTTGATAACATAATGAAAACGGTACATATATTGACAATGGCATTATATAATGGAAGACTGAGAAAACAGATGATCACAAAATACTTTATAATATACAATATGTTGCTATATTTGTACTTTACTGCAAATATTAACATTTCGTAATTTCTCTGTCTTATGACACGAAAACCGATTTTATTGAAATTTGCAAAATCTAAATTGACAGTAACTTCGGTATTTTGTAATTTATTACCACTGGACCGATGCCTCTGCTGATGGACTGTTAGTCCCCGAGAGTATTCACCAACCCAGTAGTCAGTACTTCACGTTGAAGTCACCATGAGGCTTTCAACAATGAGCTCATATCTCATAGTAAGTTAAGATGGCCTCTGGCACCGGTTTGAGCAGACTTCTTTGTTAAATACAGAACAACGCTACATCCATGTCTGTTTTCTATTAAATTACAAAAAGCTACCATCGTTACATACATTCCACTGACAATTTTACTTTTTCTAGTTCTTAGATTTAAATTTATTGTCACGATTTTCTTAATTGAATTTAGCGGTAGAAAGTGACACAAGAAATATTTTTTGGCTGACGGATTTAAGTTTTCTTGTCCTTCCTGACAACGATTAAGTTGTATTTGACACAGAACCATTCCCTATCTCTGGTGTGATTATATTGTTAGCCTGTGAAGAAATTTGTGACATCTCCTGGTTGAGTCTCTACAGTATTCTTGATAAAAACAGCACAAAAATAAAGGAAATAAGTTGATAAGCATCTTACGTTATATAGGAAAGTTGAAATCTGCGAAAAAAAAACCAAAAACAAATATGAACATTCATAACGAAATTGCCGTACCTTAAGGTAGATAGACACCAATATAAATATCCATGAGATTTCATTATAAGTGAGCACAATTGAAGAACCAATCCTATACGCCGAAAATCGTTGATAAAAAGCATAGGTCACCGTGCTTCTTTTTTCTAACATTGACTCAAAGATTTCCCATTTTCAGTCAGTTTCTCCCCTAAATTTACATAGCAAGCAGGTGGAAATATGTAAAGGCAATGATGGTATGATCTATTGGTTGCAACGAAAAAAATGAATGTCAGCGTGCTTTTAACTGAGATATTTTTAAGCAAATACGTTTTAATTGGCACCAACCATGGCTATCTTTTTTTCACAGTAAAGTTAACGTGCTTTTTTGTACAGTAAACTAAACCAGTTCAGTTTCCAATTAAAATAGTAATAAAACCAAAAACAAATTTAAGAGAATATACATTTTACATACTACTCGTTTTACATACTAATTTGTATCTATATAATAACAAACAACGGCAGTAGAATACCGAAGGAACAAAGAGGTGATATTCACAAAAATCGAAGTCCAAAGACAGGGCAAAAACGAGAACACAGAAAACAATGACGTTAGACACAAAAACAATGACGCCAGACAGACACAAAGCACAGAACCAGAAACCACAACATTCAGAACAAAGGCACTCACAGTGTGAACTCCAGTGAAACTGAGAGTGACATCAGGTGCTCCGGAAGGGTAAGCATGTCCTGCTCTGTTAACAGCACCCGTCACACTGTGAGTGATTGAATAAGATTATTTTTGTATTAATTCGATAACAATGGAATAAGTTTATTCACGCATTCGACATACTTTCTACTTAAAAAGAAACGACATTGCAATAAAGAAACATTCTGATTATTAATCTGTCTCATAAACTAATGAAAAGACATGTTCTTAATTTGAAAATGACATCCAAGTTTTTTTTAGAATACGTTGGCATCGAATAAAGTAATTAATCAATGTATATGATGGAAAAATACGAAAGGGTTCTACTTAATTCTACATAATATGTAAAAGTGTATTAAAATAAAAGACTTTTAATTCTGAAATGTGAAATAATAAAAATCTATTTCTTTTAATTGATAACATAAATGGAAAGAGCACAGGTTAAGAAACAAATATACTTAACATATTGATAGGTTACTGGTTTCGCTGTGAACATGTTTTATGTTAAAAAGCATTTTCACTCTTTAGCTTACTTCAGTAATGAGGAAATCTTACTTTTATATGGAGGGATAATTTGAATGAAATTGCATTCTGTTTACTGACCTTTAACAAGTTGAATGATAGACTAGAACCTTTAATGATAGAAAAATTTTGCATAATAGAACAAAAACTTACCCAATGAATATTAAAGGATAAAACACACAAAAATGGGAAAAAATATGTATATCTTATAATTGAATGGAAAAAAAGTTGAAATTCACAGTTTGTAAGCTTAAATATTAAAATCTGACCAGCAACAACTATGTTGAATGAAATCTAAATTTACTTCATTTCAGTATTATGTCAAAACAGCGAAATTACTGTTCACAACTTTAAAAAAAAATGTTATTGTCAATTACTGTTGGAAATTTTTCAGTCGTCACCATAATTTTACAGATCAGTACAATATTTCTATTACATAATTGCACAAAGAAATAGAGTTTTTTACCGAACTTTTACTAACCAGACTTTCTAGTGGCAGTATGACGGGTGTCATGCGTGGAGCAGATCATGCTTACCCTTCCGGAGCACCCGATGATACAAACATTGTAGTTTTTGTAATCGTTATAATGTGCATTGCTTTTGTTTTTCAGCGTTCTTTTTCATTTCTGTTTATAAGTTTTATCTTTGAAAAGTTATCTGCATCAGTTCTAAAAGAATTGTCGTGTTTTTTTGGATAGTTAGCTTTAGAATTCACTCCTTTGCTATGGTAGTCGTTTGAATATGTATTACTAATGTGTCCTCAAAGTATAAAACATTTAAAAATTTTAAGATCAATCGGTTTTTAGTCTCAATTTTAAATCCACGTACCTTATCATCATTAATGCAAGACAATTTTCTATGCAAATTACTGTTACAAATTGAAAGACTAAATCATCAAAAGGAACCATTTTGGACAAAAATAAATAATAATGAAGCCCCTTTAAATAAAGTTTTTTAAAAAAGATATATTTTCAGTTTTTTTTTTCGATATTAGCAGCCTATCTGCAAAATATGTTTCGTCATTGTCAAAAGTTCAACAATAGAGATAAATTTGAAATTTTTTTTTTATTCAAAACTGCACAAAAATGGGAGGTGTACCTTTGCATTTTATTTAGTACAAGTGAGTAGACTTTCCGATGTATGGAGTTTTAATTGTAAGAGCTTCAGATTACAGCAATGTGGTACCGTACGGATACAATATGATGAAAAAATGATAAAATTCGTATAGAGCAATACCATTACTAAGTGAAAAATGACTAAATACCTAAGTTACTGTGAATTTGAATTCTGCAATTGCGCATTTCGACAACTTATGTCTCTTCAGTGCAGATAAAATCTAAAGGTTTGGAAGACCATAAATTCAAAGATGTTTTAAAACTGATAGAGAACAAATAATCAATATGATCTAAATGTAAAGCCAAAATCAGCTAAGGACAGAGCTTTGCATGAGGGAGATACTCCTTAGTTTTCATCAAAATTTCCCAAAATTTAGATATTGAAAGGTTCCAAATAGAATCGGCTTTCGGGTCAGCACCGAAGTACTGACTACTGGGCTGGTGAATACCCTCGGGGACTAACAGTCCACCAGCAGTGGCATCGACCGACGCTTGCATTTCATAAAAACTTTCGTGCTCGCATTCAGAATTTCAAATTGTAAAAATGAAAAAAAAGTCTTTTGCTAATCATATAATCATTTATTGAAAAAACTTGACCACTGTGACAACTAAGGCAATGATGAATATCACCGAAATTTTATTCGAGTTTTTAATTGCTTGCTACTAAACCAAAAATTACATATATTCCCGATGCATCTTTCATAAATGCTTTTATTTTGAGAAGTGTATCATAATTTTATTGTTTTAAAGCCGCAATTATTAGTTCTACAAGGTTGATATGCAGGACATGAGTGAGTTTGTTTTTAACCCCACGTTTTACCTTTGGGTAGTTGTCACCTTTGAATGAAAGTAATGAGAATTTTGTATAAATGTTCTACATTAATATGACTTGATTAAAGTTTGACAATGAACAAGAAAAAAAATCACGATTTCATGCACTTGATTCTTGGATGCAAGAAATTTCAACATTTAGCGGGGACTATTTCATTTTTTAGGTTTTTTATAGGCTTTGTGTATAAATTTGTAAGTTGCAAAGTCGAATTATGTAGTAATATCATGTTTTTTTCCAAAATTCCTTAGAGGTACATGCTTTCAGAATATTACATTAAAAGTAGATGCTCTTGAGCAATTATTTTGCATAATATATTATTGAAACAGACAGTAAAGGGCTTATATCTGACCAAATGTCAGAAATCAACAGTAGCAACTACCATAAGGGTATCATCAGTCAAAAACCTGATGTCTCCGATTTGAAAATACTTTACACGTCTTTCATGTGCGTATCTATGCCTCTTTTTCTCTGTTTTGTTTTTAGAATACTAGTATCTAGTTGTTCTTTGCTGTGAATCTGCTATCTTGTTTTGTTTTTATACTCGTGGTTTAAACAAATTCATTTATTCGCTTTATTGTGTTCCTAATTTTTTTTTTACTAATGTGTTGATTTTTCTTCTATTTTGATGAGTTGGCGTTGACCGATACGTTACTATTGCATTATTTGTATCTTACAGGAATGGTATTTTTTATATGTATATTATTGATTGTTCAATCAAACATTTTGACATTTAATGCTGATCAATTCAAAACAAAAATGATTTTCTGTTTTCTAATATTATCTATTCTTAGATTATTTCCGGCCAAATGTTGCATCATCTCTGTCAAAACCCGATGTGCACACCCTGAATATTTCCCATTTTTCATATCAGTAAATATAGCCTTCATCATTCTTCAAAAATCATTAAAAACCATTAGTTTTCAATAATCAATTCCTGAATGAATAGAGAAACAGAAAAATGACGTACATTTACATAATTAAGACTATACGCATCTATATCTATATATAAAGAGACAAGTGAGGACTGAAGTAGTTACATAAATGTCTTTATAATATCTAAAAGAAAATGACTTGAGAAAACGAAAAAATACATATCCATCAACGCAATACAAAAAAAAGGGTAAAAATGTTCTGAGAACGATTGTGAGGTCTTTCACCTGTTTCTGTCTTGATTACAAGTTTTTAGTTACATGTAGATTTCATTGTTTATTCTGGTCAAAATAATGCCATAAATAAATCTTTTTTTACTTTTGGGTTATCGTGGCTGCTACATGTAAGAATGTTTCCTAAAAATTTCCATTTCCGGTTGGAAAGTCATGTATTTCCTATTTACAAGATAGAAAACGTTTTTGATATGGTTGCTAAAGACTTTTTTGGCAAATAACGTTGTTGCAAAAGACCTTGACCGTTGACCTTCCTGTCATTTCGTCAGCCATATTTTACTGAACATTTTTTTTTCTTTTTAAAACTTCTTTGTATTTTAATTGTTGTTGAGATATAAGCAAAAATGGAAAACTTTAAAGTCGGACCTCAAAAATACGGTTTTTACGCCTTAGGTTGAAAGCCAATCGCCCAATGATGTTTGACGTAATGCAGAGCTTGACAATACTGATGTTTTATTCCTATATATTTGACCTGCTATCTCTCGCCGTTTAAGAGTTTTTACCATTAAAAGACCAAAAGATTGAAATGACCTTGACAAGTGACCTTGCTTGCCTTTGACCTTGGTTCAAACTGAGGTCTATTCTTATTGATAATAATGATACATACTTTTACTATGTTATCTGTAAAACCACTTTTTGAAACGCGCCAAGGACAATTCCTCTTCATGACATCACAATAAAACAAATTAATGTAGGTCTTCAAATTCCAATTATTTCCCGTTCTACCTTTTTCCCCTATTTATAACGATTTCCAAGCAAAAATGGTAACACGATTCAGGGTCTAAGATCAGGGTCAAAATTAACCTTCAACCTTTAGTCCTTTTGCAGGTCAAGTCTTGCCATTATCAGTGGTACATATTGCAGGGTTCTTCAAGTAACCGTATAGGAGTAACCATCGACGGAATCTCAAAAACTACCAGGGCCAATATTATGTCACACAAATAAACAAATAAGTTAAATTTCTTGTCGAACTGCGATAAAAGGTAAAACAATGAATATATACACATATAAAAACTTTAAAATGATTAAAAAACAAGAAGATAAAAGGTAAAACAATAAAAATATACACATATCAAAACGTAAACATGATTAAAGAACAAGAAGACAGAAGTGGGGATTGTCAACCTTTTACAATGTATCGCAAGTCGACAAGAATTTTAACTTATTTGTTTATTTATTGTTTTACCTTTTATCGCAGTTCGACAAGAATTCTAACTTATTTGTTTATGGCCAATCCCCACCTCTGTCTTCTTGTTATTTAATCATTTAAAAGTTTTTATATGTGTATATATTTATTGTTTTACCTTTTATCGCAGTTCGATCAGAATTTTAACTTGTTTATTTATGCCTACTCGAACTGCCTCACAGCACTCTTCATTTTATTATGTCGCACAGTTTCGGTCAAATTTGAAATAGTTATGACTCAAGGTATATTTTCCACATAACATGTCATCGGCTATCTTCAAAAGTTTACGAGTTATTACTTTAACAAGGTTTAACAAAAAAAAACGGTGGGATCTACAAGGGCAGTGGCGTCAACCTCTCATCAAGCCGATTAATACTATCAAGGATCGATTTGATATGTCAGGCTATTAACGACGTTTGTGTTTGTATTTTACGACGAAATGGGCACTTACAAAAGAAAGATTAGAATATATTTTTGTGCAAGAAATTCTTCATCTTGTATTTCCTTTCTTACATTAATAAAATATATTCCAATCGTACAAAGTGGTTCTTTGCAGGAATCTATTATTTTTCTTGTTTTATGTTCCATGCAGTAAAATTAGATGTCTAAATGTCCATATCCTTTCGTAAAATATTTGCAAAACTAAAATTTAATTCAGTTTCTGTAATATTAGATCATACGGGTCGTTCTTTTCTATTAAGTTTTCTAAAATAAATTTGCTTGCCTTTAGATTATAGTATGTAATGCAATCACGTGCACCTACAACACGGGCATGCAACACCGTTTAATCAATATAATACTTTTAAGAAGAAGAGACATTGATAATCACGTTTGACAACAAAGCTAATATTATACATCTATTGATAATGACATTACGAAAGAAAAGATATTACTGGGCTGAGAAAACAAATGATCTCATAAAACTTTGTAATTTTTGCTATATTTAGATTTGCTATATTTTGATTTATCACTGAAGTTTCTCCTTATTAGTTTCATCATCATTATCCATTGAGAAGATATTTTCAGATTTTACTTGTAAAAGTTTGTGTTTATAATGTAAACATGAAATCGGACGCGTTGTCCTTCCAAGCACAACCCAACTCGAACCAAATTTAAAGGCCATGAGCAATAAAAAACGTTCATCAAATTCATTAAAAAACCAAATCTCATCAAATCCATACTCTCCAAACCTAACCTAACATTGCTAAAGCTTATTTATGGTTCATGTTCCTTGCAACTGGGAAAGGTTTGTATATGTTTATGTGTATAGAATTATATTGCAAGACACCTGTTTATGTACATTAAACTGAACAAAATCCCAGTATAACCATTTAACTGACAAGCTGAAAACAATAAAAGATATAGAATTGAGTAAGATAAATCTCTTCAACAGAGTAGAGAAATTAGTCAAGGATTTTTCACTGTTATGACAAAAACAGTATAAACTAGATTTGCAATTTGAAGCAATAATCGATGTCACCCCAGACAACCAATTCGATGATTACACCTTATTTGTAACCTCAAAATCTACCAAGAAATCAATTTTCGGTATAATCTTCACTATCATGAGAGTGCGAATGGGAAAAACGGTTGACTTGCATTCTCACATTCTAAATTTTTTGTCGTCTGATATATCTGGATTTTTCTCAATTAAAACGATATTTTTTACATAATTCAAGATATAATTGTTGCATCCCATTTCCTTAATACTTCTTGTTAAACGTACGTTCTGTATCTTAGTTTTTTTTTCAACACACATATTAAAATCGACAAATTTAGTGTCTTCAGGTCAGTTATTTGACTTAAACGCTATTTTAAGAACAACACGCCATCAACAGTTTAAAATCTTATATATTATATACTTGAAAGCATTTCGTGCAGTTTAAGTCATTTTGCCCAAATCAAATCCAACGGATAAAAGATATATACTGAAACAAACGAAGGTGGTCAAGAACTTCATCGTTATAGTTAACTCGTGTACTAAGATATCTGAAAGCGAAATTTTCTTGCATATGTGCGACAGTTTCATTGTGTATTCTTTTCCATGATGTAAGTTCCAAGATTTCTTTTTGACTCTACTATTCTGTCAAATTATATTGAGAACTTTGCAAAAGTGTTTTACATATTAACTCACTCCAATCTAAATTTGCAATTCCAATGATTGCAAATCTTGTGCCACCATTTTTGAGAATGACCAAGAAGTTTGAATAAATCGCAAAGAGCTGAAAAAAATCATATTTTTAACTCTATATCTTATGATTTAACACAGCAGCAATTAAAAAGAAAAAATGGGAATTTCAAAATCCAATTGAAAATACAGTTTCGTATGGATTTCACTACATTTATATTTCTCATGGGACTTATATTTTTATAGGACTTTTACTACTGCCATGGGATTTCTTTAACTTCAATGGGAAAAATTTTCCCATTGCAATACTAGTAATTCAAACTCCCATTGGAAATAATGAAAAAAAAATTAGTAAAATCTCATGGAAAAATGCATTTTCTAATAGGATTATCAAATTTCTATGCTTTTTAAATTGCAGTAGTGTAAAAGTGTATTAACATATCAATTTTTGCTTTTCTATATAGATCCTTTTGGTTATTTTTCTCTTTCAGCTTTTACACGCCTTCGGTTCAAGGACTTCCAAATGATTTGGTTTGATCTGCACTGATGAGACAAATGCATATGCAGAAAAAAAAATTAACAGTAGCTTCGGTAATTCGTTATCAACTAACTAATTTGAATTTCGCAAGTCTCATGAATTTTTTCAAATTATTAACACCTATGTGGTAGCTGTCAAAACTGGTTGCACAAGATTTGCAATAACTGGAATTGCAAATTTAAATTGCAATTAGTTTATTATTGAATACCTTTTGAATACCACACTCACTTTTCTTAATGTGACTGACATGTTATGTGACTTTACTTTGAGAGTGTAAACATTTTTTTATGTATTCAAAATGATTGTAACTTCTTTGTATTTTATAAGTTGCAGAAATTCGCGGTAATAGAGAAATCTGAAAAGGCCGGTCCAACATTTTAAAACTCAAAGAATAAAATTGTAGAACTGCATTGCAAAAATTGGGAATCATTTAATATTTTCAAAATACGCATTTGTTTTCCATATTTAAAACGCTCTTACTTTCATTGATATCATTTTCATTTGTATTGTGAACACCCAAGTAAATTATGATTATTTTTGGGAGTACAATAACCAACTATAGCATAAATCAGAGTCAACTTTACCCCACTACACAATTAACTATAGCATATAAATTACATTTTTAAGCATCAATCGATCAGTAAGCTCTTTGCTTGCACAATATTGAGCATTTATTTACATTATTGTACTCTTTTCACAAATCGAATATTAAAGTAGCCGTTTGGTGGTGTATGAAGTTTTATGTCCGATCGCTATATTATTAAAATTCATCATAGTAAACTATCGCTCCTCTTGAGTTTTCATGCAAGAAAACTGTAGCTCTCGTGCAAGTAAAATTTCGCTCTCAAGACAGAACCCTATCGCATTTACTGGAATTTTCACTTGTACGATATGATGCGGCATGACAACGATGCACTTAGGTTGCTAAATGCGAAAGACATGTTTTGTAAAAGAACAGATGTTTTAATAATGAAATTATTACCAAAAATCATAAGTACGTAAAATGCCTTTAAAATATGTCAAATTTTAAGTTGTTCTAATATATAGTTATTTTGTAATCATAACAATGCTCATGACTTATATATTTCAACGTCAAATACTAATTTCTGTTAGGAAAAATTGTATTTTAAACCTAAATGCCACATTTTTCGTCTAACTGATTGTTTATTTACCCATAATACATCTGGAACACACAAGTCAATTTCGCAGGGAATGCAAGCCAACCGTTTTTCCCTTTCGCATTTTCATGATAGTGATCTTACAATATCGAAACCTTGACGTATTTTGGCGGCCGTCTCGAAAATTGCGGTCATTTTGAAAATTTCAAACGCATAACATATAGGAGAAGACCACCTAAGTTGGAATAATTTGTGTGTGGTCCTTTTATTCCATTGAATGAATAAAATAGTTATAAACAACACTTGTATTGTTATTCTTCTTCTTGAAGTTACCATGAGGTCTTCAACAAAGAGCAAACACTCCTTTCTCGTAGTAAATTTAAGACGGCCCCTAGCACCGGTTTGAGCAGAATTCGCTTGCTCCATGTATACTTTTTGTCATGGATTTGGGGTCGTCAACAAGCATAATATATCAATGTCACCAAAGCAAGACGTAACTCCAAGTTTCAAGTAACTTAAGATGACTTAACGTCAAATTAAGAAAACTTTTTTTAAACGTTTTATTTTATAGATATATATTATAAACAAAGATCTTAATTGTACAAAATTCGTGTATTAGCTCTCATCGACTAGTGCATCTCGTAGTGCTACAGTTCATTGAACTGAATCTACCGGATATTAGATGTTTTACCATGACACTATGTATATATTCTATATTTATTTACAATCTTTTAAGAAAAAAAAACAGAGTTTTAAATATCATATTAAAAAATCGTTCCGAACAGTGATGCAAAATCTAATCGGTACCGGTACTTTAAAGAAAGAATTTAGGAAACATAAGGAAACAATTGTTTCTAGTCAAAGTGCAGTGCAACCCTGTCAGTTCTTCATAAAATTATTTACGTACCAAATTATAAAAAAAAGTATGAAATAGAAGTGCCATAACCTCGAGGAAATTTTTCAGATAAAAATGTAAGGTAGCATGCACTTCTATTTCATACTAAATAACATACAAAAAATTCTGACAAGAATAGTCTTTACATCAAATTTTCATCAAATTGTCTGCATCTACTGTTAATAAATTCTAAGGCTTTTTATTCACTACACAAAATAATCAAATAACTGCATCGTCAGTTCATTTGAAATCAATAAATTATTCAGATACAAGTAAATGTATGGTTATATTTTATTAGTAATGGTACCCACATCAGGATATGATCACTTTCGGATAAAAACAAATTATCTAAATTTCTGTTATCTTGGCTATCGGGAATTGAACCATTGTTTCAATAAGTGTTATTCAAAGCATAACTGTTACATTAATCAGTCCGTTACACAATCTGAAGCAACAAAACAACACAAAGATCGTAATGAATCATTATACAAAACCCGCCTTATCAAGTTGTTATCTTTTGGAATTTGAAACCACTTACATTGATAAAATATATGAAACTGTATTTCAAAAGCACCAATTTAGCGAAATAATATTTAACAAAACAAAAACAAACAAAAATAAATAAATAAAAAGAACAAAAAAAAACACAAAAACAAAAAAAGAAATCCCCCCAAACCCCCCCCCAAAAAAAAACCAAATAGTAGCATTGCGGTAGTGGCCGGTAGCAACTCAACAACAATTGATATTGAAAGATGGGACAGTGAAGAGAAAGATTATCCATGTGTTGATTTCAAATGAATCTTTAATATCTAATAAATTCATTTTGTTCTACAAAGTACAGATAGCTATTACAAATTAAAACATTTAAATAATTGTATGAGACGAAATTTTTTTAAGCATTGCGTAATAAGGCAGTCATGAAGATAATTGTGGCTTATCAGAAAGTCTGTTTTATCAAAAAAATGTTCTGGTGGATATAAAGACTGGAATATGCGCTATTAATGGAAAGGAAACATTAAATTCAAAGTAACTTCAGTATTCAGTTATTTGAACCATTTCCATTATTTCTTTTTGTTTCTTCTGGTACCTGTGTACGTCAAAAAATTTAAAACTGCCAACTTTGGGAAAATAAAACGTCTGACTAACCAAATCATTAAAAAGTATGAAAAATAGCATATGATGGACAGATCAGAAATTTTTTTTCATCTAGTTTGTCTTTGTAAACACGAAGAACGATTTCAAAATCAAAAGGATGCTATCTTCTTTACATTACACATACTTAGAGAATAACCAAATTTGAAAATGTGTTCAATTATTCTCAGTTTCTTTTAAAATTTCCAGAATCTTGTAAGGACGGAGTATAAAAAATTTCAATCTTTTCACCTTAGCCAAACGAATTCTTAAAGACTGAATTAAATTTGAACATTTTCATTTCCACACAAAACATCAATCATGTGAAAAAGTGGAATAAAAAATCAGACAAACAAAAAATAAATAAAATAGCAAAAAAAAAAAACATATCAAAACAATACAACAAAAAAAAGCAAAAAAAAAAAAAAATCAAAAAAAAACCCTTTACTTTATTTGATAGACGATATGGAGACTAGCGTTCGATGTGACATGCCCAAAATACAAACAATGTCCTTTTAAAGTACACTGTTGTTGCACTTTTACCAACTCATACCGATCTACCGATCATAAGAACACTTTGCCAGTAAATTTTATTTTTGTTGACAAACCCGTATTCTAATGCAACATCTATATAACGAATGTTTTGATTGGTCAAAACTGACCGTCAATTCCACCATCTAAACACCTGGGACAAAGTAGGTTCCCTGTTTAATCTGATTCCTAATATTGTTACAAATTCATGAGTTAAAAATAGAACATGAAATTGATTTGACGGTCAAAATATCCGTTTACAGGCTCCGCTACGCGTCGCCTATAAACTGCATTTTGACCGTCAAATCTACGATTAACGCCCTTGGGTATTCAAATAATGTACTGTTATTGCTTAATTCATTAATAATGCTAAATGTTTTTCTTGTCTTGGATTGAATTTGTATTACAGAAAATTATTTACTGCATTAAAAATCTTCATATATGTGGCTTGCTTCTGCTAAAAGTAAAACAAATGAGTTTTTCATATACATATTGATGCAATATATTCAGATTCAATTCTTATAATGTGAAAATTTGAAGCCACTCATCACTATTGTCCCAAAAAATTGCGACTTACAGTTACACTCGTAAAACACATTGTCTTGCAGAGATTCTATTTTTATTTTCATAGTGCATCGTCGAAATGAAAGTAATGAAAATTATTATTAATTATTATGCTTCCTGTAAGAAACTGCATTAATAGTGTCCAATATACTATTTTGGCATAGTATACCTACATCTGTGTACTATGCCCGTCACATGACTTTGTAGGCGGAGCCACAGTATTGTCAATCAAACAGTGATGAAAATCTTACTTGTTGTGATCTACTGTCATAGAAATCAATCTAAATTTGGTAATCTTTCTAATAAAATAAAGTTTTAACCCCAATTGTGGCCATTCATTTTACTTATCTCTTCATTTTATATCATGAAATGAATAATTTTTTTGAGATTTGCCATAAAAAGTTTTTCAAATTTCCATGACATTATGCAACTATTTGAAATATAGGAATTTGATATAGCGACTAACTGAAAAGAACAACTATTTATTAACTTGGAAATTGTAATAAAAAGATGAAAATTAAGGACACAGTCAGCATAATAATGATAATAACATTGTGTTTAGCAACGACTACGCCAAAATAGTGGTCAGGGTTGAATACACATAGTGCACTCCCCTCCGGGTCGTGCACTATGGTCTCAACCCTGACCACTATTTTGGCATAGTCGTTGCTAAACACAATGTTATTATCATAATATTGTTACATCGGAAAAGGAATACCGAAGTAAATGGAATGAAAATGGGAAACTCAAAACTGAAAAAAAAGAAAAAAAACTTCTATTCAGACGTAATACAGATGGACAGAAAATGACAAAGTCACATTGATAAATACAAAACTGAACGTGTTCCGCGAAACACAACTTTTTACGTACGCGAAGGGAAGGGGAATAGTTGATATCGAGGATTCAATAAACTTGTTTTTGTTAAAATAGCGAGTTATTAAGATTCTTATTGTACCGAAATCCAAAATCAAAGGCGTCATTGTGACATCACCGGTCCATCGTTCAAACTATTTGGATCGGTGAAATACTAATTGACCAACGACACCAAAAATGACACCTTGAATTGAAAAAAATAGTTGTTTTGTTTTATGAAATGTAACAGGGAAACATCTACTGAGGTAAAATAAACCTGTATATATCATGAGGTGAATAAGAAGGGTCAAGGCGAACTGACTGCCTTCCGCGTAGTAATCGTCACACATTTAACTAGAATATAGTGTTGAAAGATCTGAATGATAGCAGATTTTTAGTTATTGTTATGTTTAACCTCCACACAAACCAATAAAAATCTATAGTACGAAGTACTTTCTCAAACAGTTAAAGCTTGAAAAATTTCCGTTAATTTCTTGAGTTATAACATTTACAAGGACAAACCTTGATGAGTACAAAATTAAAAAAGTGAAGATAACCGTTGCAGGCGTGGCACCTATACTGTCAATGGAAGTCTGGTTCTGTCAAAGTCGGCATTTTGTTCTCTTATTTGCAAAAAGAAACATTGTAAGAATATAGCTCTTCGTGATGATTGTAAAACTTCAGTAGTTACAATTGCAAAAATGAATAAAACTAGAAGCAGAAATACGTTCCAATAAATTTAATTTACAGTGTCTCAATTATTTTTCCTTGAAATGTTTCTAAAATTGTTCCGTCATTTAAAAAAAATATATATATAAATTTTAAAATTGTACTTTATAAGAAAGGGATAGTAGTTATTTTCCTAAACGATTACAGTAATATTGGCGTAATAACTTTACAGTTCAAACCAATCTATAAGAAATATCAATAATAAATTTACAGTTCAGAACAATCTTACTATAATTGTGGTACCGGTGAACAACCGATTTCACAGAGTCTGTTTGCACTGCACACACTGACATCCTACACAGGCAAAAGACTTCAGCAACGACACACAGCATCAAAGGTGGTATGGGGTTTAAAACTACGTATTCTGTTCGCGCATCTCAAAGAAATAACGTCATTAAATTATCTATTTGTATTGTTAATTTGATACTAAACTAAATTAAATAAGTGACACGAATCCACTCAGCATACAAAAATCCTGTCATTCCGGGAGCAGACATTGTATTAAGGGGAGATAATTAATATAGAACTTGAACAATGATTTTTACTCTTTTCCATCAAACGTCAATCGATCGCTTATTCGAACTGAAAAAAAAATCAATATTATTTTCTTCTTTTATTGACTGAATCAAAGAGTAAAAATTTGCAAACTTCGATATTTTTTGCTAGGAAAGAAGTAAAGTGACCTTTTTAAATGTTAGATATAGAACAAAAATAGCTATTTGACCCTAGGTATCAAGGAAAATACTGAATAGAAAAAAGAAGGGAAACGGGGAATGTGTCAAAGAGACAACGACCCAAAGCGGAGTAATAATAACTCAAAGCCACCATAAGATCTTCAATGAACGGTGAGAAAACCCCACACCCAACGGCTGGTCGGAGTCGGCCCCTGAACAAAGAGCAATCAAGTCCAGCGAAATAAACATCATCCTAGACTCCTATAGACATCCTATAGAATGTTTGTTGTACAATATGTCACAGCAAACCAAAACTACAACTTCAAGAAGTACATTATGCACCAGCAGAATAAACATACAGCTTAAGGTTATACACTATCACTCAGCATCAGAACTCCAAGGTATGCACTATGTCTTAGTATGCCAAACACTTCACATCTCCAGAATAACAAAATATAATTGCAGCTACTGTAAGCTGAACTTAAATCGATTACTACTATCAAGCTTAAATACCAAATTAAATCTAACAAGTATTTAGAAAACCTTTTTATAATAATTGCAATGAAATCCCTGATACTGTCTTCTTTTCATTACGTAATGTTGTGAACATAAAAATTGTGGCTTATTTTAACTAATTAAAGAATCATTTAATATGAAAAATGTTATTTTACAAATCGGAAGGTACAACAAGAACAACATAACATTATTTCGTAAGTAGATATTTTTTTCAGACTAAATGGAGACAGTGCATATTTTTCCAAAATAATGTACTATTCAGTGTTACAGTGTGTTATTGATGATTGTATACAACACTTTGAAAAATTGGAAAATTGAACTAAGAAAATGCTTGGTTTTGTATTCTTGTTTTTGCCATGTCTTTGTAAATACCACCCCTTTGTTCCTACGGTATTCTACTGCCGTTGTTTTTTTTTAATTAAAGGTCTTATTTACCTAGACATTTAACATTACTACACTTTTTAATACTAAACACGACTTGCTAGGAAACAGCAGCAGCAATATCAAACAAAAAAGATTGATTCGGCTATACTCATTAAAAGTATAGGACAAAAACAATGTTTGAAAAATTACCACATAAACGTCAAACCTTTATTTAGAAAAATGAAAAACAGATAAAAGTTTTTTTTCTCAATATCACAAATTTATGAACTTATGGATTAAAAATTGATATATTTTACTTATTTCGTCTCGAGAGACATTTGAAAACAGATTTTGACACGTCCATTACATAAGTATCAATGCACTTTTTCAAGGTTTGTCCATAGAATATCTAATGCTTCCTTCCTGTGAAGCTTCAGTTTTAAATTGTTTTATTTGCTGATTTTCTACTGCTGGATATTCAAATTTCCTTGTTCGCCTTGATGTTTGGATGCTTGGTTTTCAATGTGTTAATTTTCTTTCTAGTCTGAATAAGTTCGCGTTGAACTATCCTTGATTGTTTGTCATTTTGTATATTTATCAGTCCATTCCTTACAAAAATAAATACAGATTAATACATTGGCATTTCCATATTGGCCTGGTTATCATCCCGAGACACCCATATTGGCCCAAAACGAAGTCGAGGGACAATATGGGTCGAAGGATGATAATCAGGTCAATATGGAAATGCACATTGATTAAACTTTTTACTACATATTTCCGACGTTTACAAATGCCAGGACAATATGGACCTGACCCAGTCCCCTATGGATCGGAAGTCGTTTTTCATGTCTGAGGTGTACGAGGAGCATAAAATAACCTGCTATTTTCTTGTGGTGTTAAAATATGGACAGTTTACTTCCGGTCATATTGATCATGCAAAAACGCTTTTACTTCTACTAAGTATGTAATAAATGTTATTATTAATGAACTTACATGTATCTACTAGACTTAATATGTCTAAAACTGTCAATTCAATACGAATTACAAAGAATGCCAATATTATCTACAAGGCCAATATGGATTTAGAATATTGGCCTAGTCAAATATGGGATTTTTCATAAGTCCTCTTGTTGTATCGTCTCTCGCTATGAAAACATTAAAATAATTCAGTAGTGCGTAACTCGCCGTCTGATGACGGTTTATGACAAAAAATAAGGTTTATCATCATTTTACTGGTCGCTAAGTCCACATTCAGAATCGTATATATTATTTTATGCTGAAAGTCACAAAACAATAACTATAAAATTTAAATCACTGTCCCATTTGTATTAAGTGGTTGTCTGTTCGTAGTTTATTTTCACCCATGTATCACATCAGCTCTGTCGAAAGATGGCGTGCACATCTTGAATATAGCTCATTTATTATCTTAGTAAATAACCTTAATGTGTCTTTTAAAACCATTAAATACATTAAGTGTTCCCTAATCAATTCTCAACTTTACAAGAGAAACTGAAAATTATGTAATATTACATAATTTTGAAGTTTATAATAATGCATAACCATATATGTAGAAACCTACCACATGAAGTCTTGCACGAGTAACTCTTTTATTTTAAGACCCAAGAGGAAGAAATGATACATATCCATCAAATTACGTAGGCCTTTGCCTTAAAATAGAAAGTAAAAACAATATATCGAATAGTAGCCATGAGCAAGTTATCCAAATAAAATACTTTATACTATACGTCACAAATAGATGTTACTTTGTTAACTCAGACAAAGGTTATTTTTGAGTTGTACAGCCTCGCTTTATTTCTTTTTATTAGGCAAATGTTTGTGAAATGTCTGAATATTCTGAATTTCGGGTAATGCTATATTTCCTTACCTGTTTGGTAACTGATGTAGACAATGTTTTCTGAAAAGTTTAAGTTATTTCACTTTTCTTCCATAAAGTCAAAAATTACAACTGTTGATTTTTAGTATATCAGCTTTATCCATGACATTACGAATGAAAACGAAACTCAAATTGCGACGATTCTGCTCAAATGGTCTCCAGCCGTTTCTATTTACATTTTGTTTGAAAAATAGGTAGTTACACTAGATCGTTATTTCATTTACTTGTATTTGTAATTTTGACTCATCTTCCCCTTTGCTGTTCTTAAAACGAAATAAAGAACGATATTGCTCACTGTCTTGAAAGGTCACGTTTTTTAATGTGAACCTACCGAAAAACCTTTTAAACCAAATTCATATATGGGAACAATGTAAACCATGACAACAAGCCCTATAAAAACTCCAAAGACAGTATTAACGCTTTAATATACGACGTCATAATATGTTTTTGGAAATGACTTCTTTTTTTACTACTTTTGGATTATGGCTTTCCATATTGTTTGATTCTACTGCTGCTGATAAGTGGTGACTCCTTGAACCACGTGTACATCATAACGAACTTTAACGTTGATTTTGCAACTTGGGTATTAATTGTATTTTGAAAACATTAGGTCAATTCCACTGGTTGTGAACAGAGGTTTCCGGGGGTATTCCCCAGTCCAATAGTCAGACTTGTCTAACATGAAAAAAAATCACCTTGCGTGTTATAGTTATTTACTGTGTTTATCAAAAATGTTACCCCTTAAAAATGAGGCTTTATTTCGTGTTAAAGACTAGATGGATGTCCCTGTTACTAGATTTGGCCTCCTATTTCGATATTTTTGTACTTTTTTTGGATAATGCTAGCTCAAATGTACAAGATAACGGGAGCACTATGACCAATTTTTAGATTCTTAAAATATTGATTGCTGTTTTAACGCCTATTTTATCAATGATTCCGCTATACGGAATGGTAACCTTGGAATTTAATAATGAATGAGCAAAAATATCTTCCTAAAACCTTTATAAGCTAAAACCTTTTGAAAAACATCATATTTTTTCTGTTTAAATATTTCACTTTTCAAATAAAAGATGATAAATTCAAAACATGCTGAGGACTGAGGAAATTCATTGTTTTGAGTGTTAATTTTAAATGAATGATTTGTCACCACCGATGCTTGTAGCTAGTTCTTTTAGACATATGCAGTGTAAAGCAAGCAGTTGATGTCTCTAATATCCAAATTATACTAGTATATATTCCATGCCCTTTTCACAATTCCCTTTCAAATTTAAAATTATATGTTGTGCAATGGCCACAAATTAAAGTAAACAAATAAAGTAATGGAATGGTAGGCCATTATTAAAAGTAAAAATACACCAAATAAACAAACAACTAAAAAATCGAAAAAGGGCAAAAGTGGAGTGCCCTCGTTTCGATATAATATCCATTGCCTTTTTGCTGTGCAACAGTTATATTTATTGTTTTAGTTGTTTTTATTTCTACATGTTGATGTTTTTTTTCCATTTTTGATGAGTCTGTTTTGAACAATCACTTACTGTTTGCTATCTATATATGTATTTCTATTAAAATTCATATCCTCTAAGAAATAACTAAATACCGAAGTAACTGTGAAATTATTTTCTGCATATGCGCATTTCGACAACTTATGTCTCTTCAGTGCAGATAAAATCTAAACGTTTGGAAAACCATAAATTCAAAGATATTAAAAGACTGATGGACAACAAATAACCAATATGATCTAGATGTAAAGCCAAAATAAGCTAAGGACAGAGCTTTGCATGAGGGAGATACTCCTTAGTTTTAAAAAAAAATTACAAAAATTTAGATACCGCAAGGTTCCAAATAGTATCGTCTTTCGGGTCAGCACCGAAGTACTGACTAATTGGCTGGTGAATACCCTCGCTGACTAACAGTCCACCAGCAGAGGTATCGACCCAGTGGTAACAAATAACTAAATACCGAAGTTACTATGATTTTTTTTATATGCGCATTTCGACAACTTATGTCTCTTCAGTGCAGAAAAAATCTAAACGTTTGGAAACCATAAATTCAAAGATGTTAAAAAACTGATAGAGAACAGATAACCAATATGATTATATCTTTTGATATACATATGTTTGATCAATATTCAAGAATGCTGACTGTATTATATGCTGATAATGTCAATTCATGTCTCTTTTCTAATAATTAGTTGTCTATTATCAGTTCCTTTCCATCCATTTATTACATCACTTCTGTCAGGACATGGCGTGCACACCTTGTATATTTCACATTTTATGTCTCAGTAAATAGCTTTGATGAGTCTTCATAAATCATTAAAAGCCATATGTTTTTCAATAATCAATTCCCCAATGAATATATATTTTTAATTTGAACATTGAAATGGAAATATAACGTATATTGCATAAGTTTTAAGAATAATTGCGAATGCGGCCAAGGGCGGAATAAAGTAGTTGAACAAATAACTCTTATATTTTTGTAATAAATGACCAAAGCAAAAAAAAGTACATGTCCATCAAATGGCATTTAACTTTTCAATAAAAAAGTAACTAAATAGCAATAAATTGAGTTGTTACAACAAGCCATTTACAGTGCCACAATGATAATACCTCTGGCAAATAGTTGCTCCTTGGATTTGCACGTTTTTTTTTTTTCATTTTCCCTCGGGTCGCTATCAACAAGCTATTTATCATGTATTTTACTATATCCTGTGTCTGGCTTTTGATTTCTGTATTTATATGTCCTCATATTTTTAAAAATAAGTTGCATTCTGCATTTTACAATCATATGACCATCTTGGATTTATCTTAATCATGGCTTACTATCACGGCTTTTTTATTTTAGTACCCAATATCATCCCCAATGTTGCTCCCCTATTCTGCTATAAGTGGTGATTGTAGATCGATACACGCAACCTCATCTTCAACGAGTAAATTACCAACAAAATGTGCTGATTTTTGTGATATTATTGTATTTATAACCTAACGTCATATAAAAATGTAAAAATCCTGATGTTTTGATTTTAAGTGCTTTCGAATAGGCGATACTGCGAACAAAATATAGGTTTCTGGACGTTTCTTTTCTAATGGTACTAAAATTTAAGGTACGTAGAAACAATTCCGTATTTACAAAAATAAAGAGTCGGATGCGGGATATGTTTGATTATCAGGCCGGAACAGTAATTTGACAGCGTCATAATTGACTGACACATGAGAAACGTCATATTTTGTCCTCTTTGTCGCGAATTGCTTCCCTTTTCTCGTAAGTAATTATTTAACCGAACACTTCGTAAAATATCTCCGTTAAAAGCATGGTGACAAATACATTTTTTCCATAGTAATAAATACAGTATCTCATAAACTCTCTATTTACAAAAATATGAAAAAAAATCGCATGGATAAAAGGTTGTTTTTTTTTCTATTAAGCTGAAAGTTGCCTTTCCATATTTTCCCCGTGCATTCTTTGTAAATTTAGGTGAAAAGTGGCTAAAATAAGCAAACTTTGATCCCAATTACAGAAAGAAAACAAGCATGGTGACCCAAACCTTTATTTCAAATTTCGGGTTTGTAGGATTTGATGATCAATTGAGCTGACTTATTGCAATATCTCACGGATTTGAATATAAGTGTTTATCTTTTTGTGTATTTATTTTTTAGCCATTTACCACACATAGGGGAGGGTTTGAATCCAAGAAAACGAGTTTAACCCCACCGCAATTTTTGCGCCTGCCCCAAGTCAGGAATATGTTGGTGATTGGCTTGTCCGTGTCTTCTTATAAAATTTTAGTTTCTTGATATTTGGGTTATTGGATGTGGTTTGTTTCAATTGATTCATCCACTTTTTTTTTACCTTTTTGGGGCCATTTAGGGCTTGCTATATGGTGTGAGGTTCCTCACTGTGTTGAAGACCGTACGGTGACCCCTGGATGCTTTGTTTTGCGTCGTTTTAACCTGGATATGGGATGTTGTCTCCTTGACATTTACCCCATCTCCTTTCTTTTTCATATATATCTTAATCAATATTTTATGTCCGGGATATTTTTCACTTGTGTCAGAAAATCTACTATTGCCTATGTTTAGCTGTGCCCAATTGTGAAACGTCGTTATTTCTTAAAATCATAAAGTATATCCCGATCTTTTATGTAATTTAATTCCTAGAACCTATTATTTTTGTTAATTTGGTTCATGCAGAAATATAATTTATTACATGTTCAACTGCAGAATTAAGAATTACTTCCATTGCTGCAATTTTATAAGTTACTAATTTTCTTTTTTAGATATATTTTTACATTTCGGATGTGCTAATTGAATTGTATTATGCAATCACGTGCAGTACGAACATGAAACACCAATGAATCAATATACAAGCTAGAATGTAAATATCTAGTGAAAGAAGAAATTGATTATCATGTTTGACAACAAAGCGAATAATATACATAGAGTGATATTGACACTGTATTTGGATTTTTATTGCAAATGTCCTTATTTGCTCATTTCTTCACCTTCCGCTTATACATTATGGATCTTCCGATATGGTAAATGGTAGTGTTCCAGGTATTGCTTTAGGGGCATTGTGTACTTTTAATAATTGTTTCATGTAACATTAGTTTCGAAAATGTTATATCTTACAATTTGAATACAAATATTCAACATCTTTGCAGGAAAGTAGCGTTTCAAACATGGCAAAATATATTTTCAAATAGTCATGCAATATTAATTTTTTTTTCTGTTAAATCAGCATTTAGGAAACTAGTGAAAATATTGTTTCTTCACAAAGTGAATTTCGGCCAGTTGTTCCTATAAGCATAATGTAATTAAACCATGAAAGGCAAACTTTTTTTCTTAAATAAACAACAAAGGGATATGGAGTAAATTGGGCAATAATAAACTTACCTATGAGAGTGGTCAGGATTTGAAGTCCATGGAAAAAAAAACAAACAAACAAATCAGGTGGAAATCACCGTCAAAATTGTCGAATGCAATAGTCCTAACTTGGTACAGGCATTTCAAAAGAAATGATGGGTTAAACCTGTTTTATGGCTAGCCAAACCTCCCCTTCAAATTGTTGTTGAGTTGCTACTGTCAAAAGCAAATGAGACAGAATCTTTACAAATACATGAGAAAAACAAGCAACGGAACATCGCTTTTCCGGTTGTCTTTCATCATTTTACCATGATGTATTCAAAATAAGCCATGCTGATATCTCATCATAAGTTCAAGACGGTCCCTAGTCCCAGATTGAGCGGAAGTTATTGCCAGATGTCGAGCAACGCTACATCAATGTTTTTACTCATGTATGAGGGATCATCGACATTGCTTGCATGTCGTACATTTCACTGACAACTTTTTATTTTGTTTTTTTTATATTTTTAGTTTTTGTATGAAGTTTACGATTTTTTAAAATTGACATTTGTGACCGATAATGATACCAGAAATATGTTTGACTGACAGATAAATGATTGAAATTTTGTGTTTCCTGACAACGATTAAGTTGTCACTGACATAGAAACATCCCATAGCTTATCCGTGGTGTGATTATATTGTTAGCCTTACAGGAAAATCATGACAATTAATCAATCACTATAAAAAAAATTTGACAGAATACCAAAAACAAGCACCAATGAAAGGAAATCAGTCGCAGAGCTGATATATTTATGAGGGGAAGAAGTGAAATTCACAAAACAAACTAAGTGGCTTCATCGATATCAGAAATTACGAGGCAACTTTTATCCAAAATTATGAACACTCTTTGAAATCGGGGATTTATCACATATCATTGGACATTCACAGTGAAACAGTTTAAAGTGCATGGACTTTAAAGCATGAAATGTTTGCACCGTCTTTTTTTAAAATAAATTTCATTTCGCGAAGTCTTGAATAAGCTGTTGCCAGTGAAGAAATCAAGTCCTCTGAAATAATCAAAATATTCGCGGCACTTTTTTTGCGCATCATCCCTTAATTTGAGAATAAGAATGACGCAAAAATTTCCCTTTTGCCATTATATGATTATAATTGAGTGTTTAACGATAATTTTTGTTTTGTCACTCATTTTACTGGTTGATCATTTATAATATTAATGGTTTATAAATGTTAGTCGCATTTACTTGTATCACATTTATTCAACATTTACACTGTTCACACTGTCAGTACTTTAGTTTTTCGTGTTGTCTTGTTTATCATACTGTAAAATTTTAGTTTTGTCTTCGTCAATGATGTATGTGCTACCGATTTGTCCTTGTGATTGTTTTCATACTACAGAGATTTACAAAAAGTTTTTTTTCAAAATTTCACCATGGTACTGTTTGAGGGTTAGAGAAGTAACATGCGTCATGGATTTCATTGGTTTATTGTCTAAGGGTTAGAAAATGACATTTACCAATCCGCTACCAAACAGACATTTCAAAATACTATATGCCTCACTGATAGTGTGACGGGTGTCGCTAGCGGGGCAGGACATGCTTACCCTTCCGGAGCACCTGATGTCACTCCCGGTTTTCATGGGAGTTCACACCTATGAGTGCCTTAGTTCTTAATGTTATCTTTTTATTTCCGTGCATTGTAGCTGTCTCACGTCCTTGTTTTGTCTTTGTTTTTATCTGTTACCGTTTCTGCCATGTCCTTGGACTTCGATTTTTGTAGTCATCGCTTCCCTTGTTCCTTCGGTATTCTACTGCCGTTGTTTAGTAATTTTTCATTTTTCATTTTTTTTTTCATTGAAATTTGTCGCTGACTAAATTTTAACACGGATATCGTTTTTTGAAAGTAACTTATCATGCATACACACACTACTATTATCATATTTCGTCACTCTTTGAGTGATCGACGCGTACGTATTGTTTTTCTTGGCTGTCTGGCGTTCGCTAATGGATCTCCTGTCCGTCCGTCACAAGATTATGGTCATAATTTTGTTGTCAGGATGCTCAACCCTTTTATCAGAGTATTTGACTCTTTTTGACTTAAAATAAAGTCAAATAGACCATTTCGGTTATTTGGGCTATCTTGAATAGGGGCAAATTTTCAGATAGAGGAAATGATTTAAAAATTTACGAAAAACTATCATGGTTACAGAACTATTGCTCAGCAACAAACACATGCTTTCCCGTACCTTAATACCATTTTTTTTCTTCTTTCCAGAAAATCTGGCCCCTATCCAAAATTGCTTCAATAACCGTACAATCGTATAGTAAGTGAGAACCGAACCGTCAATCAAAAGAACGAACAATCCATGGACATTTGCAAAATCAGACACACTAAGAAACAAGGACACCGCTTGACTACGGGACAAAAAAGAAAAACGGAGACACACATACAGATGAACAACACGGACCCAACACGGACCCGTATATTTAATTTGTTGAAGTCAAGTATTTGATTGCAATCAAATTTCAGTGGAGTCGAAGTGCGTATCGAGAATTTCTTGATTTACGACTCGATTAAATGCCTGATTGGCGTCAATGTTCACCTTTTTGCAGTCAATTTGCTTTTAACGCCAATAAGGCACTTAATCGAGTAAATAAGTAAAATAAATAAATAAGGAAAGTCTCGATACGCACTTCGACCCCAGTGAAATTTCACAGGACTGTTGACCATTATGTTTAGTTGTTGATATTGAGTTATCAGGAAACGCCATCCCTTTTCACAGAGTTATGGCCGTTTTTATTTTACAATTAAGTCAAATTTCTTTCGTGGACGCCTCTTCTCTCACATACTTAAACCAATTTCAACCAAACTTCAGAAGATATTTAATCTTTTTTTCACAGAGTTATGGAACTTATGACTTTTAGTTTAGTTTTTTTTTTTACCTACTTTTCTTCAACTTTTTGATCACGTTGTTACCAAACGTCACAAGTTGATGAATAACACGCCTAGTTATGCATATTGTGTTGTCAGGGTGCTTGACCTTTTCCTGCACATAATTACAGCCCTTTACAAACAAAATGGAGATTGTGGTTTTCACTTCACCTGCATCCTAAATCCAATTTCAACCAAACTTCAAAGCATTTTGGACCCCAATAAGTAATCATGTAAATGCTTTGTCTAGAATTTTCACATTGTGTGTTTGTGTTTGAGTTCAGTGGGAGACATTCGTCTTGTAACAAATACTTCCGGTCTTATCTTGCTATTACTCCTACCTTCAACATGATCAGTTTTAGGACTGTTCTTGTCTCCATGCAACATAAACGTTCGCTGACGTCATTTTTCCATGTTCGGAAACTAAGGCTCGAAATGCGCCAATTCGGACTTTTTTCAACACTCATGTCAGTCGATCAAGATGTTCTATAAAGGAAAACGTGTTTCCAACTGGTTAAAGATCAGAAAAATCCGATTTCACTGAAACAAAATTTCGGAAACATTCGACTTAGGAAAAAAGCTCGAAATACGGAGATCTTTCGGACGCCCGCCGAAAAGAATAATAAAAATCAATATTGTTGTGTATGTGTTCAAGAAGTAATGAAAGAAATATCGCGTTTTTACCATTGCACAGTCTGTTTTTGTAGGTTAGTGTATATATTATATAAAATTTATTTATAACTATCATCGAATTTACGTAAGTTCTGTCCGTAATACATTTTAATGATAACTTAAATACAGCGATGGAAACGTTCAACATTCCCTACCACACGCACACGATTCACACGATGAACGCACACGGTTCACACGTTGAGCGCACACGATTCGCACGATGAATGATACAGAAAGTTCTCAATCGTGTATCGTGTACCGTGTATCGTGTACCGTGTACCGTGTAACGTGCACCGTGTCGGTTAAAAAATCTTACATATTTTCATGAAACGAAGTTCAACTCGAAATGAAAAATGTCAGCGTGCAATAAAAGTCGAGATATTCTAAATTTCACAGCATAAATAAAATGGTAATTGTTTACAATGTGATACATAAAGATAAAACCAATGTTAATTTTGACAAAAGAAAATACTAGTAGTCGGTTTCCTTGAAACACGGTGTACAGCATAACAAAATTTACACTTCGGTATTTTTTATATTTCTATATGAAATAGCGTGTTACTTACTTTCTCCCGGGAACTTTCTCCAAATTTGCCGTAACAATAACAGAGTACGGT